>CAUYQU010074368.1:0-23803 GCA_963574635.1 Cheracebus regulus
GGAACCAACCCAAATGCCCATCGATGATAGACTGGACAGGGAAAATGTGGCACATATACACCATGGAATACTATGCAGCCATAAAAAACGATGAGTTCGTGTCCTTTGTAGGGACATGGATGAACCTGGAAACCATCATTCTTAGCAAACTGACAAAAGAACAGAAAATCAAACACCACGTGTGCTCAATCATAGGCAGGTGTTGAACAATGAGAACACATGGACACAGGGAGGGGAACATCACACACTGGGGTCTGTTGGGGGGAAATAGGGGAGGGACAGTAGGGGGTGGGGAATTGAGGAGGGATAACATGGGAAGAAATGCCAGATATAGGTGATGGGGAGAAAGGCAGCAAACCACATTGCCATGTATGTACCTATGCAACAATCTTGCATGTTCTTCACATGTACCCTAAAACCTAAAATGCAATTAAAAATATATATATATATATGTATATGAAGAGATCTGAAGCACCATACTTATTGATTTCAATTTACATTATAAAACTATAAAAATTAAAATAGCTTGGTTCTGGCGCATAAACAGATAAACAAATAGAACAGAATAGAGAGCCCAGAAATAAGCCCATGGGTATCTTGGCAAAGAGGCCAGGAATACAAAATGGAAAAAGGATAGTTCTTATTAAATGGTGATGGGAAAACTAAATAGCCACATGCAAGAGAATTAAATTAGACCCTTATCTTACACCAGACACAAAAAGCAACTATGAATGGATTAAAGACTTAAATGTGAGACATAAAACCATAAAACTCCCACGAGAAGAACACACAGGAAACAATCTTCTTGATATTGTTCTTGGGGATGATTTTTTGAATATGCCACCAAAAGCACAGGTAACAAAAGCAAAAATAAATAGTTCATAGAACTAAAAAGTGGGAAAACAACCTGATTTAAAAATGGGCAAAGGATCTGAACAGACATTTTTCCAAAGAAAATGCCAAATATATATGAAAAGGTGCACATCATCAGTCAACAGGGAAATGCAAATCAAAACCACAAGGAGATATCACTTCATACCTGTTAGGATGGCTTTATCAGAAAAGCAAAAGACAAGTGTTGGTGAGATTGTAGAGAAATGAGAATTCTTGTACACTGTTGGTGGGAACATAAATGGTACAGACACCACAACAAACAGTATAAAAGTTCCCCAAAATATGAAAAATAGAACTACCATATGATATAGCAATCTCATTTCTGAGTATACATCTGAAAGAAGTGAAATAAGTATGTTGGAGAGGTATTTGCACTCTTATGTTCATGACAGCATTATTTACAATATAATTGCTTGTATATATATATATACATACACACACACACACATACAGACACATACAGTGGATTATTATTCAGCCTTAAGAAAGAAGGTGGAAAAAGGGCTGGGTATGATGGCTTATCCCTGTCACTCTAGTTGTGATAAGTTTGGAGGCCAAGGCAGGAGGAGAAGATTGCTTGAGACAAGCCTGAGCAACATAGCGCAACCCATGTATCTATACACAAAATTTAAAAATTAGCTACGCATGGTGGCACATACCTGTAGTCCCAGCTACTTGGGAGGCTGAGGTGGGATGATTGCTTGAGCCCAGGAGTTTGAGGCTGCAGTAAGTTATGATTATGCTGCTGCACTCCAGCCTGAGTGACAGCAAGACCCTGTCTCAAGAAAAAAGGAAAAAGCCTGGAAGACATTATACTAACTGAAATAAAACAGACACTGAAGTTCAAACTTCCCATGATCTCACATATGTTGAAATTTTAAAAGTTGAACTCACAGAAACAGAGTAGAATGGTGGTTGCTTGGGTTGGGGGTAGGGGTAGGGGAGTCATGTTGGGTCAAAGGGTATAAACATTCAATTATAAGTTGAATAAGTTATGGAGATCTAATGTATAACATGGTGACTATGATTAAAGTATATTAAAGTATACTTGAAATGTTCTAAGGGAGGAGATCTCAAGTGTTCTTGCCACACAAACAAAAATAATCATGTTAGGTGATTGATAATGTTAATTAGCTTAATTGTGGTAATCATTTCACAATGTATACACATGTCAAAACATCACATTGTACACCTTAAATATGTAGAATTTTTATTCAACAGTGATACCCAGAAAAGCTCAAATTAACACAAAACAGTGTTGCACCCAGTCAAAGAGTTTACACTTCTCCATACAAGCTTTTACAAAGCTTTAAAACAAGACCTGGAAGGGTGAAGTTAGCCTAGATGTAAACTAATTGACTTTCAGAAAGAAAAAATACACACACACACACACACACACACACACACACACACACACATATGAATGACATTCTTTTTAGGAAGAAAACAAAATCCAGATACTCAAACAGGTAACAATTACAATACTCAGTATGTGATCTAAAATTACAAGGCATGTAAAGAGACAGAGAGTCAAGATCCACAAATGGGTAAAGTTAGTGAATACAAAGTTTAAAAAATGGCAGATGGCTGGGTGTGGTGGCTCACACCTATAATCTCAGTACTTTGGGAAGCCAGGCAGATGGATCACTTAAGGCCAGGAGTTCGAGACCAGCCTGGGCAACATGGTGAACCCCTGTCTCTACTAAAAATACAAAACTTAGCCAGGCATGGTGGTACACACCTGTAGTCCCAGCTACTTGGGAGGCTGAAGCACAAGAATTGCCTGAACCTGGGAGGCAAAGGTCGCAGTTAGCAGAGATCGTGCCACTGCAATCCAGTCTGGGCAGCAGAGCAAGACTCTGTTTCAAAACAAACAAAAAACAAAAACCAAAGAAATGACAGATATTATGGAATAAATGTAAAGGATTTAAAAACTGTTATTTTAAATATGTTCAATGATGTAAAAACATGAACATAAGAAAGAGAAAAATGAAAAGTATAAAAATGAATGAAATGACATTTCCAGAGTTGAAAAGTGCAACACCAAATTGGAAAACTGACTAGATGCACTTAAGGGACTAAACACCACAGAAGAAAACATCAGAGAACTGAAAGCAGAACAGAGGAAATTATTAAAGCTAAAGCGCAGAGATACAAAAGACAATACATGTAATATAGCCTCACTGACCATGGGACAATAGCAAGTGATCTAACACAAGTATAATTGGAATCCACTGTTCAATGTTGTACTGGTCATCCCAGTCAGTCTACTAAGGCAAGAAAAAGAAACAAAAGGCATACATACTGGAAAGAGAGAAGTAAAAATGTCTTTATTCACAGAGAGCAGAAAATTTCAAGTAATCTACAAAAAGTTACTAGAACTACTTCATGAGTTTAGCAATTAAATAAAAGGTGACTAAATGTACCAAAACCAATTGTATTTCCATATACTAGAAATAAATAATTGAAATACTATGAAACACTTAAGGATAACTTTAACACAAATTACACAAGGTTCATAAACTGAACACAATGAAATACTGCTAGGAAAAATTAAAGAATACTTAAATAAAGGAAGAAATATATGATGTATATGGATCATAAAATATGTTAAAATGTCAATTCTACTTGAATTGCTATATCAATAACAATTTTAGTAGACTTTAGTTTAGAAATTAACTAGCCAATTAGAAAATTTAATTAGATTTGCAAAAGATTAAACAATTTTGAGAAAGAACAATGTAGAAGGACTTACACTTCCTAATTTTAAGACTTATTATAAAACTATAGTAGTTAAAAGATTGTAGTAGGGACACAAGCATAGTAATATAGATCACTAGAAAAAATACTGATTTTGCAGAAAGTTTCAGATAATTTAATGGAAAAAGAATACTCCTTTCAAGAAGTTGAGCTGGAACAACTGAATAACAATATAAAAAAAAGTGAACCACAATTTTTACTTCAAACTATAGGAAAAAAATAACTCAAAATTTATTATATCTAATTTAAAAATCTAAAACTACATTATTTCTAAAAGAAAACATAGAAGAGAAAAATCTTTGTAATCTTTTGGGCAGGCAAGATTTCTTTGATAACAAAAACACTCACCATAGAAAAAAATGACCAATAAATTAAAACTTTATGAAAATTAAATCTTTCTCTTTAAAAGACACAATTTGGAAAATGAGGAGGGAAGCTGCAGACTGAGAAAGAATACTTACAAACTCTATCAAGATATCTAACAAAGAACATTTCCAAAATATGTCAATTAAATCTTACATCTCATTAGCTAATAAATAAGCTAATAAAAAGTTGGCAAAAGATTGAACAGATATTTCACAAAAGAGATATTCAAATGGTCAATAGGCACAAGAAGAAATGTTCAACATCATAATGCATTAAATAATGCAAATAAAGTTATAATGAGATACCACTACACACTATACTATTTAGTTTAGCATAACTAAATTTTAAAAACAGTGACAATACCATGAGTGGGTAGAAATGTGAAGCCACTTGAACTTTCATAGCTTGCCAATGGGAATGTTAAATGGGACAACTACTTTGAGAAACAACTTGGAAGTTTCTTCTATAGTTAAACACTTACCATATTAACCAGAAATTCCACTCCAAGAGAAATGCAAACATATATCCACCCAGAGGTTTGCACACAAAAGTTCACAGCAGTGTTATTTATAATAACCACAAACTTGGAACAACCTTATATGCATCAAAAGTTAACAGATCAACACATTGTGATGTATTCATATAACAGACATTATTCAGCAATATGAATACATACAACATGACGTAATCACAAACACAGCATATTAAGGCAGGTATAACATCACTGTGTGATTCTACCTATAAAAAATGAATCCTTAGATATAGAAAACAGTTTGATGGCTGTCTAGATTGGAATTTGAAAAGGGGATTGGTTACAAAGAAATATGAGGGAAAAATTGAGAATAAAAATATTTTTTATTTTTACTGTGCTGAAGTAACCAAACATATTTCTCAAACCCCATTAAATGGTATGAACAAATTTGTATCATTGTGTTGTGTATAAATTTTACCTCAATAAAATTGATAACAACCAATTATGCAGAGAGAGAGAGATTATCTATAAACCAGCACAAAATGCAATAGACAATCTAGTAGCTTCAGAGTCTTAAAAATTCAATCAGTGAGATAATTTGCATCAGGAACAAAACAAATATTTATTAGACTGGCTATGGCTTTGTTTTCTCATTGTAAAATTGGAATCATACAAGTATCTCTCACCTAGGATGGCACTCAGGATCAAATCAATAAATATATGTAAAACATGTAGAATAAACCATGGCATGTATTAAGAATTCAATGAAGGTTGGCTATTGTTGTTGGAAGCTATATCAAACATAAAGAGGGCTATGATGATAAGCAGTGTTGCCCCTGGGAAGGCTTAGATTTTAGTGAGAAACAAGGCCAGTCAATTCTCCTCAATCCACAAAAGGATGTTGTATTAGTAGATTCTCGTGCAGCTAATAAAGACATACCCAAGACTGGGTAATTTAGAAAGGAAAGAAGTTTAATGGACTCACAGTTCCATATGGCTATGGAGGCCTCACAATTATGATGGAAGAAAAGGGTGTCTTACACGGCAGCAGGCAGGAGGGTATGTGTAGGAGAACTCCCCTTTGTAAAACCATCAGATCTCATGAGACTTATACACTATCATGGGAAAAACCACCCCCATAATTAAATTACCTCCTACTGGGTCCCAACCACAACACGTGGGGATTATTACAATTCAAGGTCAGATTTGTGTGGGGACACAGAGCTAAACCATATCAGCTGTTCTGGGAGACCTGTGGACAAATTACACCTCATTGATATGGAAGCTCCCTAACATGTCATCTAACTATTTATTTTCTGCCTTCTCTTTAAAAATCCAGGGGTGGAACTGTCAAATTGTGGCTGCTACCTTATTGTTACATAATATATTCTACTATTTGCATGCACATTTCTCAGAAGACAATTTATACAGGTTGAAAAAATATGTTTCTTGACAACCTTGAAATATTACTTGCTTGGTACTTTTATGTTGATCTTAGAGAAAAATGAGGGAATGTTTCTTAAAGGAGGTAACAAAATTACAATTGGATGCCAGCATGTGTTATCACCCGAACCTCAGGAGGTACATTAAAAAGGCCAGGACTCGGACTTCGAAAAGTCACTTGGACATGCCCATTGGTCATGAGCTGAAGGTAACCATTCCTGCCATCACCTTCTAAGACCAATGTGCCATAATATATTAGCTTCTGGTGGCTCCTGTAACAAATTACCACAAGTTAGGTGGTAGAAAGCAACAAAAATGTATTTCCCCAGCATTCTGGAGGCCAGAAATCCTAAATCCAGGTGTCCACAGGACCACACTCTCTCTGGAGGCTAAGGGAAGATAATCTATCTCATTTTTTTGTTTTCTCGTAGCTTCTGATGGCTGCTGGTAATCCTTAGAACTCCTTGGCTTAGAGCTGCACCACTGCAATCTCTGACTCTGTGTTCACATGGCCTGTCTCTTCCATGTCTTCTGTCTCTTAGGAGGACATGTGCCATTGAAGTTGGGGCCCACTTGTGTCATCCAGGAAGATCTCATCTTCAGATGCATAACTATACTTTCAAAGACCCTTTTTCAAATAAGGTAATATTCACATCTTCAAGGAATTTGTATGTGGACAGGTTTTGGGGGGTGGAATCAGGGAGAGTCACCATTCTACCCACTCACATGCCATCTTGCTACTGTGCTTGGACTTTTGAGATAATCCCACCTTCAACAGAGGACAGAAAAGCAGTTCAGGGAGTAGTGAATATTATTTGGCATTGCCTTAATGAGGGAATAAAGAAAATAGAGAAATAATTAAATTTAAGATTCATGAGGGCAGAAACTGTGTATTATTTATTCTTATTCTATAGCACCTATAACAATGCTTGGCATACAGAGTTTTTTTTATAGATGTTTATTAATTTTATGAATGAAGGAATAACTCAGAAACTAGTCTTCATATCTTTGTGTCCTGAAAGGATCAAATTTGGCCTCACTTAATCACTGAAACGTTGGTACAGTCCCCAAGCAAAAAGGCTATCACCAGAGAAACCTGATGCTGAGTCCTGGAAAATTGGGCTGGTGGAAATGCCCCTGGGGACCTGAATTGGGCAGTGTTTGGAAGGAGAATGGGTCCTGAGTTGTGAGTACAGCTGCAGGGGCCAGAAGGCAAGCTGAGCTTTATTGTGAGTTCTACAGAATGAGCATCTTTTGGCAATCATAAATATCTCCTCGCCCCATGATTGTTTGACAGCTCCGTTTACAATAAAACAGCTGTTAAGAATGCGATTACTTCCTTTTTGAACCTTCCAATGATAGGAGACCATAAATTTTAAAAGTCAAAAACAACTAAACTCACTACTAATTCACATGTTTTCCTGTAGAGAGAAAGGGAATAAAGAACTCCCAGGAGTATCAGTTCTTTAAATTCTCTTCTATTGGGTTTCCTCAAAGACTCTGATTAGCATCCTCTCACCCAGAAATGATGAGCTGCAGGGAAGCTCAGTGATTAGAGCAAATGGATAACAGTCTAATTCTCTGAGTGGCTCTCCGTGGCCTTCCAAAAGACACCTCACAACTCTGTGTCTCAATTATTGGTGAATTGAGGACAGTGGTAGCAACACTTGCTTACCCTTCAGGGATGCTGTAAGAGCCAATTAACCATGGGCAATGTCAGTGGAGATTGAGGAATGAGCACCATTACATAGTTACAAAGCATTATCACTGTAGTGTGAGTGGCGAAAGGAAAGTAGAGGTTGAGCAAAGAAATTCATGGGTTTGCCTTGCAGCAGCTTCCTGATAAATTGCCAGTAGAGTCTTCCTAATTTATCTCATTCTTTCTGCATGGGGATTTGTATCTAACAGTCCCTGAAGACGACAGAGAGAAAAAGCAAGGAAGCCAGGTCAGGCACAAAACATTGATAACATGAAAGAAGTCACTGCAGAAGGGGTTATTCTGAAGCTAAATTTTAGCCATCCTTTTAAATTATATCTAGAATGTAGATTGAGGAAGGGGCATGAGAGGAGTTTGACATGAAATTGGAGAGGAAGCGATCAATTTTGAAGATGCATTTCATGTGGAATCCAGACAGCCAAGATCCTAGGCAGTGACCTTCAGGATTTAAACTGGTGTTCATCAGCTTGTCTTGAGATCCTCTAGTAAGACACAGGACTTTGCAAACTGAGCTGAAAGGCCAAATAGTGCAGGCTGATGGCTCTGTATAACACATTAGCAGTGTGTGAATCCCACTTGACCCATACCAAAAAAAAAAAAAAACTGCCTTAAACACTGAAATAAAAATATATAAGCACTTACAAAGCTTCAGGGTTGATGATTTGGGGAGAAAACCGGGAAAAATTAAAGACTGCCTTCAAATCAAACCCAATATGCCAAGCTCCACCTGGGAACTTTGGCTCAATGCCAGCCTTGATGTGTTTATTACTAGCTCCTTGTGGTGAGCAAAGAAAAAAAAAATCAATTTGCATAAGGAAAGAAGAAGAGGTCTTTAAACACTGAAACCTAGGCAGCTGGGAAAAAAAATTGCTCCAAAGAAATCTAATCTGATTCTGCCAGTTGACCAAGAAGGAGATTTGGGAATTTAGGAGAAAATCCATAAATCTGGACTACCTCAGAGGGCTAACATATGTTGAAGCTGTTTAGAGGCTGAGCAATCATTTGGGTATGGGGTTTTAGGGATATTGGGAGTGGGAAGAGTTAATCTCACCATTGTTTGAATCCCATTAATTCCTTCTGCCTTTATATAGTTATCATTTTGGAGCTCTTATTATATAGCAGACACTGTGCTAAATGGTTTAAATATATTAACATACTTAATTGTTGCAACAGCCCTATAGAGACTGAAATTATTCCCTTTTAGATATGAGTAACTTGAGGCTCAAGAGAGGTTACAAAATTTTCCAATAACCAAACAGTTAACAAGAGTGAATCTAGGATTCAAATCCTGAGATTCTGACTCCAAAATCCTTATTCTACTATTACTGTTGTTACCTCTTGAAAAACAACTGGGAGATACACACACACATGCATATACGCACACACACATGTATATATACAAATACATACAAATACATGTGTGTATATGTGTGTATATGTGCATGTGTGTATATACATATACACACATATACACATGTATATGCATATATACATAAATGCACATGCATATACATATACACACGTGTATACATATATACATGCATGTGTGTATGTGTATACATGTATGCACACGTGTATATACGTATATACACACATATATGTGTGTGTATATATGTGTATATACACACACATACTGTCTGAGATAAATAAAATTTAAATTCTTATCCACATTTATAGCTCAGATGAAATGGGATAAGTGCCCTAAAAATGCTATTGAGAAGATGCTATAGGAGGTTGCTGAGGGAAGAGACTTAATTCTACTGGGCTTAGGGAAATGGGTGAAGTAAAACACTAGAGAGCAGAGGCAGTAAACTTGTAGAGACCAAAGTTCTTGTTGGCTTTATTACATATTAAGTAGTTGCCATCTCATGAAATTTCCACAGCAGGCCTATGAAGTATGTACTATCTTATCTATTTTACAAATGGGGGAATTATAGCAGAGAAATGTGAAATAAACAATCCATAGTCATAGATGCAGTGGAAAGAATAAGGGCTAGAGTGTCAAATTGGAGTTCTGAATGCAAAATTTCATATCCTTTTTATTACATTACATTGTTTCATGGAGTGCCAGTCAAGGTGGGAAATGCACAATGTCTCAGGTTTCCATAGCAGAATGGGAAAGATTTTGAAGGTTAAAAAAAATGATGTTAGCCTCTCACATTTTCATTCTGATATAATCTTGATAAAAAACTGTATTAATTTCACATTTTTGGACACAAACTATATGATATTCAAACAAATGTTCATGGGAAAGTCTAATGTGTGTTTTGTTCCATCAAATAAAGACATCTGGACTTTGTCAAAAAAAAAAGATGCATTTGAAAATGCAGAGGTGGAAAAGTGCAGTGAAGTTTTAGAAAAGTATAATAGTCTAATTTAAATGAATGTAAAAAATCAGAAGAGGCTGGGAGGGAATGGCTTACTAAATCTTGCATTTTGCCTTGTCTGAAGAGAATAAACCTCCATTTCAAAGGCAGTGATTTATTGAAGGTTTTTTAGTTGAAGGGAGGGTGATTGGAGTGGTGCAATAACATCAATGTACAGGCTGCATAAATGGGCAGTTGGCCACTGAAAAGTTTCTGCTGGTTTCCTCCCCCTGAATACAGCCCTGGAGGTTCCATGATAGCAAAAAGATTGAGGTATCTATTGAAATAAGAAATACAGCAACAACAGGGCAAGGGAAAGCTATGGGTTAGGTCCTTGCATAGCCTTTGGGTGGAGTGGGGTGGAAGAATCAACCCAGACATCTGATATGGAGCAGGGAAGCAATTTTCCACCTCTGACAGCTATTTTCTCTCTGTGATAGTGCCTTGAGACACAATAATCTACATACATAAATAAATATATAACTAAATATAAATAAATAAATGATCTACAAGGCAGGACAAGATCAACCAGCCTACCCCTTGCAGTGATGGCAGGGAAGGTCTTGGGGTGATGCTGAGCCCACCTGGTGTCGATAACAGCTAACCGTACATGCGATGGGCCTGGTTAGCCTTTCAGTGTTCCCTCTCCGTCCCGCACACCCTCTCCACACATCAAGTGCTATGTGATTGCAACTCAGGTTAAGAATTCTGGATCAAGAGCAGTGTCAAGGATAATATATAACTACCAATTTCAGAGCCTCTCTTCTCCAAAGTGTTTACCCTCTTACACACACAGACACATACACACACACACCCCTTAACCCCTTCCATTCAAAATAAATGTTACATTTCCTAAAATATGTAAGAAAAAATATTGGATCCATGTAGCAAACATGAAAAATCATAAAGAAGAATCAACAGGAGATATTAAGAAAAATAGTATTGTTGAAATAAGTAACTGAATAGCAGAAGAATACATGTAAAAATAATTTTGAGAAATTCTCTCAGTAGACATCAGGATAGGATGAAGAGACAGAAAATTTTAAATTAAAAGGCAAGGAGAGTAAAATCGGAAGTGTCAAAGTTCTTATCAGTGAAGTCCCAGATGGAGAGAGAGAGAAATCTATGAGAAAAATCAAAAACAATGAAAACTATTGATCAATAATGTTGAGATTACTTTTTAAAAAATAAAGAATTGGCCAGGTGTGGTGGCTCATGCCTGTCATCCTAGCACTTTGGGAGGCTGAGGTGGGTAGATCACCAGAGGTCAGGAGTTCCAGACCAGCCTGGCCAACATGGCAAAACCCCATCTCTACTAAAAATAGAAAACTTAGCTGGGCATGGTGGTCTGCACCCGTAATCCCAGCTGCTTGGGAGGCTGAGGCAGGAGAATCGCTTGAACCTGGTAGGCAGAGGTTGAAGTGAGCTGAGATCGTACCACTTCACTCCAGTCTGGGCAAAAGAGTGAGACTCTGTTTCAAAAAAAATAAAAAAATCAAGAATGAGATTGATACTAAAATTTTTAATAACAATACAAAATATATAGAGTAAAATTTTAAATCTTTAAAAAAAACTAGTATTTAACCTGGAATTAATTGTATGTCTAGGTAATCTATCATTAAAACTATCATTTAACTCTTGGGAGTTAAATAACTAAACTCTCAGTTTGTCACAAAAACTTCCTCTGAAAAAATACTCTTGGATAAGTTATTTCTTCAAAAAATAAAATCAGACTAAGGGAATATAATAAGGCATAAAGAAATTGTGATTAAAGGAGTTAGTAAAACTTATTACTGAGTACAATTTGGTGATAAGGGAGATACCAGAGTGAGAACTTGCTTATGTATTTGTCCAGAAAGGGAGCTATGGGATGTGGTGGGTGCATATGTATGCGTGTGTGAGTGTGTGTGTGTGTGTGTGAGTGTGTGTGTGTGTGTGAAAAAGAGAGAGTTTGATAGAAAAAATATGGATAAATATGGCTCTCAACAAGTTAAGGGTAAACTCCAAAACCCTACAAATAGACTGTGACACTTTTAGACACTTTTTAGATTTCTGTGAAATATAACCCTATGCAGAAGAATAGGGTAGGATAACTTCCACTGTTAGGCTTCCCAAGCCCCTTTAGAAATAGTCTTTCCTTTGGAGAAAATCACTGAAGCCTTGTCAAATATTTTATCTGGAAGGAATTCATGCATTAGGTTCTCACTAGCCATTAACTCCTTAGCACAGGTAATTTTGTCAGATTAGCCCTAGTAAAGAGAATGAGCATTTATATGACATGGACATGGCACAGGAACATTCTGATGGAAGAGGAAAATGAAATAAGAGAAAGAAGGTAGACTCTTCCAAACGTTTTAAAATACCATTCTCTCAATCTGTATCTTCACTATCAAAAACATTTGTGGTTCCCTCCTCTATGCTCCTGTAGCTTCTTTTCCAACAATTTATTGTGAAAAATATCAAACATACAGCAAAGTTGAAATATTTTTCTAGTAAATAATTCTATATATCCACCACCTAGATTCTATCATTAGCATTTTACTCTTCATTTGCTTTAACATGTATCTTGCCATCTTCCTAGTCATTCATATATCCTTCTCATTTTTAATGCATTTAAAATTAAACTACAGACAATGGTATACTTATAGTCAGCATATATATAATTGACTAGAGTATATTCTTCAGTATTTTCTTATAAATTTAAATACAATGAAATGCATATATCTTTACCATACATTTTCTGAGTTTCAACAAATGCGTACCCTCTACAAACCCAAACCCCATAAGACATTATCATTATCACAAAAATGTCCCTTCATGCCTTTTCCCAGACCAACTCAGCCCTTGCTTCCCAGAGAAGATTGTTCTAGAATATTTTATATATGAAATTATGCATGCAGTATGTACTCTTCTGTGGCTACTTTCCACTAAGCCTAACATGTTTTGGATTCATCTGTATATTGTTGCATGTCACAGCTGTATATGAGTATGCTCCATATACTGCATCTCCATTTGTGTACTCATTCTCTGATTGGTGGACACTTGGATTGTTTCTACTGCCTATTCAGTTCTTTCAGTGTCTTATGAGTGGGATTTTTTGCTGTTGTCATTTGTTTGTTTACAAAATCTAATTTATTATTTTTTCTTTATGATTTTTCTATAATCTAAGAAAGCTTTGCCTGCTGCCAAGTAATCAAGGGAGATGGCTCCTGTTTTACTCTAAAAGCTTTATTGTTGGATTTTTGTTTTGTTTTGAGGCAAGGTCTCTGTCGCCCAGGCTGAAGTGCAGTGGTGCCATCCAGGCTCGCCATCACTTCCATCTCCTAGGCTCAACGGATTCTCCCACCTCAGCCACCCGAGTAGGTAGGACAACAGGTGTGCCACCATTTCTTTAAGTTGTTTGTAGAAACTTTAAAAAAGTTTTTTGTTGAGACAAGGTCTCACTATATTACTCAGGCTGTTCTTGAACCCCTGGGTGCAAAGGATCCTCCTGCCTTGGCCTCTCAAAGTGCTGGGATTATAGATATGTGCCACTGTGCCCAGCCTGGTGATCCATTTTTAATTTGTGTATATGTTTGTATGATATGAGATTCATCATGGCAAGGTTCATTTTTTTTCCATGTGAATAGCCCATTTTTTTGTTGAAAAAATTTTTCTTTTCCATTAGATTGTTTTGATGCTTTTGTCAAAAATTATATGACCATGTAAATGTCTACATCTGGACTTTTTACTGCCAATTGTGTTGATCTAATAATTAATTCTGAATGCTAGTACCATATTCTCTTGATTATTTGAGCTGTACAGTAAGTCTTAAAGATGGATAGTGAAAGGTCCTCCAATTTTGTTCTTCCTTCTCAAGATTTCCCTAGATATTCTAGGTCCTTCACATTTACCTACATATTTTAGGATAAGCTGGTATCAACTTCTAATAAAACACCTCTGGAATCTTGAAATTCATTCTATGGATAATTCTGGAGAATATTACCCACTTTAAAATACTAAATCTTCCAGTTCAATAATACAAAATACCTATCCACTAACTTAGCAGCTTTGCAATTTCACTCAAGGGCAAATTTTTTGCAGTTTTAAAAATATAGGTCTATATCATTCAGCTTTAAAAAGGAAGAAAATTTTGACATATGCTGCAATATGAATGAACCTTGAAGACATTATGCTAAGTGAAATAAATTAGTCATAAAAGAGCAAATCAATGGGTAGCGGTAATAGCAAGATTCCTGCTGGTTAAGATTACCAAGAAAATCTTAACAGTCAGACTTGACAGTAGTGGAATGGCTGTCTTGGAGAGTAAAGAATACCACATTTTTTCTGGAAGGTTCCAATGGAGGTGATAAAGCAGCACTCACATGGAATATTATTCAGCCTCAGAAAGAAACGAAATTCTGACACATGCCACACATGAATGAACCTTGAGGACATTATGGCAAGTGAAATATGCCAGTCAGAAAAGGGCAAATATTATATGATTACAATTTTATGAGGTACCTAGAGCATACAAATTTACAGAAGCAGAAAATCAAACAATGGTTTTCGGGGGGTAGAGGGTGGGAGGAAATGGGGAGTTACTGTCTAATTGGTACAGAGTTTGGGATGATGAAAAAGTTCTAGAGACAAATAATGAAGATGATTGCACAACACTGTGAATGTACTTAATGCCAATAAACTATATACAATGATTAAAATATAAAATTTTTCATTATGTCTATTTAGCCACAATAAAAAGGTAGAAAAAAATTTTCATTATGTATATTTAACCATAGTAAAAAAGTAGAAGTCTTCATTTTTTAAAAGTAAACTTTTTCCTAAGCAGGAAAAAATTTTAGATACTATTTTGAAAATTTTTTTTAAGTTTTTAAATTTTGTTTTAAATTTTGTTCTAGTATATAAAACCTACAATGGATTTATTTATACTAACATTGAATGCAGTGAGTTTGCTAAATTTACTTATTTATTCTATTATTTTTCAAAGTCCTTAGACTATTCTATGTAGACAATGATGTCAACAGTAAATAGAGAGGGTCGTATTTCTTGTTCTAAAATTTAAGCCTGAAATTTATTTTTCTGATTTCAGTGCTTAATACCAAAAGCAGTGAGCTGGGAATTCCTTGCCTTATTTCTGATGTTGGAAAGAAATCATTCAATATTTCACTGCTAATTGGTATGTTAGCTGTAGGTGTTTTTTGATGCCCTTTATCAGATTGAGGAAGTTTTCATTTATTTCTAGTTTAAAATTTTTAAATTATAAACAATGTTGTTAAATCAAGTTTAGCCTTAAAGTTGCCACCTTACATATTTTGAGTTCACTCTACAAGTTTCTGCATACATAGTGAACTGTGACCTAACTGATTGTGTGGACAGATTATAGCCTATTATACCAGTCTCTGAGCTTCATTCAATCAAAGGTGGCCAACTTTTCAAACCTGTTCAAATAAGGCGAATGCCAAACTGTAACCAATTCAGCAATTTCTGTATCACACGTCCATTTTCTGTACATTACTTTGTATTTTTTATCCATAAATCCTCTCTAGCCACGTGGCAGTGCAGAGTCTCTCTGAACCTATTCTCATTTCGGGGGCTGCCTGATTTGTGAATTGTTCTTTGTTCAATTACACTCTGTTAAATATAACTTGTCTAAAGTTGTTCTTTTAACAGTGTTAAATTTCATTAAATACTTTTTCTGTATCAATTAAAATTGTCATATGATTTTTTTCTTTTATTCTATTGTGACGAAGTAAACTGATTTTCAAATCTTATACTGACATTGCTTTTCTAGGATAAACCCCACTTGGTCATGCTATGAAATACTTTTAATACAAGGCTAGAATTGATATTTTGCTAAGGATTTCTGTATTCATGTTCAAGAGAGATATTGATCTGTAGTTTCATTTACTTATTTATTTTGTCATTTCTTTGCTGGGTATTAGAGTTTTGTATTAGAGTTCTGAAGGCCTCAGAATTAGTTTGGTAGTATTCTCTCTTTTTCTACCTTCTGAAAGAGATTGCATAAAATTGGTAATAATTCTTTCTTAAATATTTGATAGCATTCACTAGAAACCCAGCTGGGCCAGGAATTTTCTTCATGTGAAGATTGCTAACATAAAATTCAACTACTTTAACAGAGGTAGAACTGTTGATATTTTCTTCTTTATCTTGTGTCAGTTTTGGTAAGCTTTATTTTTAATGAATGTGTTTGTTTTAATTAAATATTGACCTACGTTTTTTATAATATTCTTATTGTTCACTTAACAGCTGTAGAATCTGCAATGATAATCACTCTTTCATTCCTGATATTAGTACTTTATGTTCTAAATCTTTTTTTAACTCTATCAGTCTAGCAAAAGGCTTATCAATTTTGCTAATCGTTTCAAAGAATCACCTCTTCACTTAATTTTTCCTCATTTGTCTGATTTCTCTTACATTGACATTTAATCTATTATTCATCTGAAAATCTGTGATTACTTTTTGCTGTTTATTAAAACTTAATGGATTTTAGACCTTTAGTTTCTAATATAGGCGTTTATTTTTTACACATCTCAAAAATTTTAATTTGTTGTATTTTTATTATCCAATTCAAAATAATTTTTATTTTATGCTTTCTTTATTGACCTGTATTATTAGATGTGTTTAATTTTCAAATATTTAGAGTTTTCTAGATCATTATGTTTTATTTCAATTGCATAATCAGGTAATTTACTCTGTATAATTTACCTAACTTTAGATTTGTTGAAATTGTTTTTATGGTCTACCTTGTTGAATGTGTCATGTGCACTTGAAAGAAAATGTGTATTCTATATATCTTGGCTGTGTTGTACTATAAACATCAATTAGACCAAGGTATTTGATAGTGTTTGTCAGATTATCTATATCTTTACTAATATGTTTTGTTTGTTTTAATCAATTGCTAAGAGCCAAGTGTTAATATTCCCAAATATTATTTGAAATTTGTTCTTTCTCCTTTTAATTCTTTAATTTTTGCTTCATTTATTGTGAAGCTGCTATTAAGTGAACCCCCAATTAGAGCTGTCGCATCTTTACGATAAATTAAGTCTTAATAATGTGAAATACCACTCTATTTCTGGCAACACCATTTATCTTGAAATTTTAATTTTATTTGACATTAATATGGCCACCAACACTCCTTGCATTTGCTGTTTATACATAGTTTTTTCCACTCGTTTATTTTCAACTTACCATTGTATATATAAATTGTGTTACTATACGATGTATAGCTGGGGGTGTGAAATTGCTCTTATTCCTATTTTGATAATTTCTGCGTTTTCATTGTTTACTTCATACTAATATATAATTATTAGTGTCATTTTATTTAGGTTTGCTATTCTATTATTTGCTCACCTCTATCTTATCTCTTTTCTTTATTTCTTGACTTCTTTTGGATTAATTCTTTATTAAAATTTCATTTCAATTTTGCTGCTTTTTGGTTATGACTCTTTATAACTTTTTAAAGTTGGTACTCTTGTGGATTGCAATATATAACTTGACTTTTCACAGTCTATTTTAGTTAATATTGTATGCTTCATGTAAAATGTGAAAATCTTACAATTGTATTGACTTATTTACTCGCCAAACCTGTTTCTTATGCTACAGTAATCATATGTACTACATATACTCCTATCATAAAACTAAGAAAATGTTATAATTTCTGCTTTCAACAGTCAAATGTACTTTAAATAAATACAAAGAATATATTTTATAATATTTATCATTTCCAATGCTTTTTGTTTTCAAAAGACCTCAACTTTTTTCAAGTATCATTTCCCCACAGCCTGAAGAAATTCTTTTAGCATTCCTTGTAATCTCCATCTGCTGTCAATGAGTATTCTTTGTTTTGTTTCATCTGAAAGGACTTTTACTTTGCCTTCATTCTTGAAGGTTATTTTTATGAGATATAAATTTCTGGGTTGAAAGTTTTGTTTTTCTTCTAACTTTAAAGATATTTTTCCTCTGTCTTATGGCCTCACTAGTTTCTGATGAATATTCAGAAGTTTTTTGAAGTATTGTTTCCCTGTATGTTATATGTTGTTCTCCTCTAGCTGTTTTTTGGATTTTCATTTTTGTTTTTCAGCACTTTGTTTTATTTATTTTTTAAGTTTCCATCATTTCATGTTTTTAGCACTTTGAATATAATGTTCTTAGGCATGGTTTTCTTTATAATTATTCTGCCAAGAGCTCACTAACCTTCTTTAATTACCATAGTTATGTCTATGGCCAAATTTGAAAAAATGTCCACCATCCATTCTTCAAAATTTTATCAAGGCATTATTTATACAACAAAAATTAGCTATTTTTAAAAATATACAATTATTTTAACCTATATTGTATATTTTAACCTATACAATTTGGTGGTTTCTAGCACATTCACAAGGTTGTGCAAGGGTGGTCTCTAGCTCCAAAATGTTTTCATTACCTGAAAGAAGAGTCTGTACCCATTAAGTAACCACTCTCCCACTCTTTCTCCACCCAACCCCTGGTAACCACCAATCTGCTTTCTGCTTCTAGGGGTTTATCTATTTCAGAAATTTTATATAAATAAAAGTGTACAACAGATGACCTTTTGTGCTTGTCTTCTTTTGCTTAGCATAATGTTTTCAAGGTTCATCCATGTTGTATTGAATAGTATGTGTCAGTACTTAGTTTTTTTTTGCTGAATAATATTCCACTATATGACTCTATCACATTTTGTTTGCCCATTCATTCACTAATGGACATTTAACTTGTTTTCACCTTTTGACTATTGTGACCAGTGCTTCTGTGAGCATTCATGTGCAAGTATCTGTTTAAATACCTCTTTTTAACTCTTTTCCTCAGTGGCTGTACCATTTGACATTCCACCAGCAATGCATAAGGTCCCAATTTTTCCACATCCTCACCAACACATTTTTTTGTTTTCTTTTAAATAGCCATCTTAGTGAGTGTGAAATTGTGTCTTTTTGAAGTTTTAATTTGTATTTCTCTTATAACTAATGGTACTGAGCATTTTTTCATGTGCTTCTTGGCCATTTGAATACCTTTTCAGAGAAATATCTTTCAAGTATCTTGCCAATTTTAAATTGGATTATCTTTTTTGTTGCTGAGTTCTAAGAGTGCCTTATATATTCTGCTTATTAGACCTTTAATAGAGATATTATTTGCAAATATTTCTCCCATTCTATTGGTTGTCTTTTCACTTTCTTTATAAGGTCCTTTGATGCACAGATGTTTTTGATTTTGATGAAATCTTATTTTTGTGTTTGTTCCTTGTGCTTTTTTGATTTCAATTGATTCTGTTTCACTGTATCTCTTTTATCCTCAGCAATTACAATTATACATACATTAGACTTTGGACATTGTCTTAGTCTTATGAGGCACTCTTATCTTCAGACTCTTTCCTTTGCCTGCTCCACTCAGTTTTTAAGTATACACAAAAAATATTTTCTTTTCTTTTACATCATTCATACATAGCTGTTTAAAAACCCATATGCTCTAATTCCGGTTGGTCTTAGATTGTCTATTCTCTTGGGAGTGGATCACATTTTCCTAGTTCTTCAAATGTTAAGTAACTTTTTATTATATCCTGGAAGGTGATATTATAGATTCTGTTACATTCCTCCGAAGAATGGGCTGTTGCTTTTAGTAGACAGTTAACTTGGTTGCATTCAAGTTACAAAAAATCTTTTTGGGAACAGCTCAGAGCTCAATTCAGTTCCCTTGTCTTTAGTTGGACTACTTTGACTCTGCCTCGCATATATGTGGTTCCATGGTTAGCTAGACATTTCAGCAGAATTTATTTCCAAAATTTGGGGCTCACTCTCTTCCTTTTTTTTTCTGAAACCACCTTGCTTTTAAGCAGTGGTAGTTTCCCTGAACTCTGTCCTCTGATTCTTTAGGTCAGAAAGTCTGTCTCTTTTCTCTTGGAGTTTTAGGCTTTAGCCTACTTTCAGGCTAATACCTGCCATAATGAAAAAATTCACCTCATTCTATTTTCTTCTGACAAGTTTTGGCACTTATTTAGTCTGTCTAATTTTGTTCACTTGCTAGTATCTACAAACACTTTTATATTTTGTTCAGAGTTCAGAATTGCTAACCATAGGAGTGCAGACCATGATGAGACTTATTCTACAATACCAGATACAGAATTGCCTCTAGTTCTTTGAAAATATTTCTATCACAACATTATATTTGATTATGTAATAGCTATTTATGCTTTATTTTCTTGTCATACTGTATTCTTGTTGTGCATAAAGAAGAGTCTTCTTTTAAAGTTATAAAAATATATAATCTTTTTACTTTTTTCTTTTTTTTACTGTGTCATGAGTTCCTTTTGGAAACTCCTGCTATCTCTTCTGAGATAGTATCTCCAACACAGAGTCATATTTCCCCATTTAAGGGATTTGGCCACTTGGAGACAGTTTATCACCTTATGTTATCCAAATCTGAGCAGCCCATGTAAGCCAGAAACTGCCATGAGTCTCCTTTGTCAACATGTAGAGAGAGATTTCCTGAAATGCAAACCTGTAAAGAGTAAGATGACCTGAGAGAAACAAAGAGGAAGAAAGAATCTTGACGGCATACTTTAACCTTGGAATTCTCTCTTGCTTAAAGCCCATTTCATTCCTTTGCCCTCCAAGTTACAAGAGTCATAAATATCTATGAGGAAAGAGTTTGCATTCATTTTCTGACACTGACAACATCTATAATACTAAATCCTCTATATCTGGAACAGTAACTATTTAAGATAGATAATGAATGCTTAGATGATAAGAGAATGACTGATGATAGGTAGATATACAATATTACTGGAAATGTGTAGCCTCTGAGTGAGCATGGCATAGGCATCCATAATTATCAAAGAGGTCACTTATAGAGAAATCAAACCAACTTAGTCCATCTTCCAATGTTGTTCAGGGCCGAGCTGACCTTGATCTGGTATCTCTGTATCCCTTTTCACCTTTGCCAACATCTAGGCAAGCAATGAAATAGACTGATTTGGTGAACAGCCTTCTTATACATTTCCTCATTTTCAATAATAAGAATAAACTGGTGATATGCATATTTGCTAATTTTTTTGTTGCTTGTGCTAAGTGTTCCATTTTGAAAAGAAAGTAATTGGCAGGGTTTAATGACCCTCTTTCCTAGTATCTTCACCCTGGCATGTTTTTCTCTCTCTGTCAGACCTGTGAGAAGATAGTTGTTGCTGGATGATATGTTGTTCACAGCGTGGAAAGCCTCACTCTCAGGGTCTGTCTCCAGTAACATTTATGACACAGGGAGCACCATAATCAGCAGGGTTTGCAAAAGCTCTTTCCTTGTAGCGTGCCAAGAATTCAATCTGTTTCTGGTTCCTGCAAACTAACAAAAGCTGTTGCTATGTTATCACTCAAGAAGATGAAGCCATATAGTCATATTTAGGCTTCTCCTTATAGGGTAAATACTACCAGTGATAGACCAAAAGCTTAGAAAATTGTATCTCAAAAGTTAACATATCTCTTAGCAGCATGTTGACAATCTTCAGCACAAGGCGAGTACCTTGTTGATAATGTCTAAACTATTTTATATCCTTCCATTGATATCAGCAATAGCTTAAAATTCCAACTGCTTTGGTTGATCCAAGATTTAAATTTATTAGCAGAAACACAATTACAAGAGAAATAAAATTTGGGGGGCAAATTATAACTGTGATATAAGTAATATGTGTTTCTAATATATAACTAATAAAAATTAGAACAACAATCCATCAATGATCTCAAAAGAAGACAAAATAAAGATTAAGAAAATTTTAAAAAATCTTAGCTAGAAGAGGAAAAATTAGATTCTACGTGAAAAAACATTCAACTTACTAATCAATGTAATATAAATTAAGAGATATAATTTCTTTACCCATCATAACAGCAAAGATGTAAAAACAATGTTACTGATGCAAGTAGAGTGAGGCAAGCGTTTTTTATATCAGTTGGTAAGTGTGCTAACATAGAACCTTTATGGGAAAAATGGCAAAAATTTGTTTTCTACACCTATTTATACATTAGTTTCAGAAAACAATTTCAAGGCTATTAAAAGGATCCACAAATATAACAAGAGGAATGCTTAAAAAAGAAACAAGGAAAGAAGGGAAAAATGGAAGAGGAGAGGGGAGAGTGGAGACAGGAGGGAAGAGGACAGGAGAGGAAAGAAAAGGAAAGAAGAAAGGAAAAGGGAGAGAAAAGGAGAAAGGGGAGAGGAGAAGAGAAAAGAAGGGAAAGAGAGGGGAAGAGAAAGGGGAGGGAAAGGAGAGAAGAGGAGAAGGGAAAAGAAAATAATGTTGGCAGCAACGTGGAACTGAAAATAAGTTTAAAATCAATACCTTGAGAACTTCACCAAGCTTTTTAAGCCATCTACCAGTCAATGGGATAAGAAGAATCACTGTGAAGAAAAACTTTCCTTTCTATCATAGTCCACTAAATCCTTTTAAATTACATGTGCATGCTTCCACACAAACCAATGGAAGTTACCTTGCTTGCTTTTCAGAACTTCAGAGATGGACACAGGGACTGTCTTCCAGAGATGAACACAATAATGATTAGAATTTCTCCTCTTCCCACTTTGGAGAGAGGAGGAGGTCATCTTTGTACAAAGGGATTATTGTTGTTTTATTGAAATTTAAGTATGTGGATAGGAGGTATATAGATTTGAATAGCCAAAGGGTAGACAGTGTTGGCCGTTATGATATTGTATCTCAGCTTCAAACCTATGCTTTTCTGCTGTTTTCTGATGCCGAAGTTGGACCTCTGTAAATCTTTTTCGCCAGCTGCATCTTGCTTAGGATCTGCTCAAAGGGATGCTAGAAGGAAGACTTGAAATCTGGAAGAGGAAGAAGCACTCATTCCTGTTTTGCTTCTTGTTCTCACCATGTCACTATACCAATGATTTGTTAGTTATGACTTGTCCAGCAGCATTGCTTTCAGTGTGCAATTCTCTCTAACCCTAGAACCAGCATCACAGCACGTGCTCAGGAATGCAAGTGCAACTGCAAGCAGCACCCCTTCCTCAGAGGTCAGAGTCCCAAATCCACAAGGTTCCTCCTCCATGCTCTTACATTTCTACAATTCCAACTTCTTTCCTTTTCTCTTCTCTGTAGGCTTAGGGGTGCAGCTACTTCCTCTGGGATACCTCACTGTCACCTTTTTGCCTTGATACCTTATATTACATTTTCTCTGTAAAATAATTCTCCTGACAGAACCTGGACTGACACAATAGAAATAATATCTGTATTATAAAACTGTGTGTGTGGTATGTATTACAAACTCAAATTCTCTAAACACGTCTATATGTTAGTATATGTTTATATGTAACACAGATACATTTTTACATAATATAATTACAAGAGTATGTGGCACATAATTTATGCTCAGTAAGTATTAGTGTTACTACTAATAAAAATTAATTGCATTGCCTTGTGAAGTAGCATTTTGATGTGTAAAAGTTCACAATAAATGTGACACATACCTAGTATGTCTAAGGGAGAGTACTAGGTTTAAAGAATTTATAATCTGGTAAAACACGTAATACAGGAGCACAAATAAGGACAAATGGCAGATTTAAGAGAGCCTCAAGCAGAATAACAGAGGCAAAATTGATTTCATCTGGAAAGAAAGATCCAAAAAGAGTTCATTGGAGTGAGCATCTACACCTAGAATGGGCTTGGACATAAAGACAGAAGCTATGCTGGTACAGATAAAAGCCAAAAAAAAAAAAAAAAAAAAAAAAAAACAAAAAAAAAAACAAAAAAAAAAA
>CAUYQU010074369.1:0-51044 GCA_963574635.1 Cheracebus regulus
ATGGATTACCATCTTTATTGCTGTAATGTGTTAAGCATTATATGCTAGTAGAATCTAGTTTAATTGTTTCAGGTGGCAAGTATTCTTTGAGTTTCCATATTGAATGTGTTTGGACTAAACAATAAACTACTGATGTCTGCAGCATTTATCTACGTCCCTAATTTAATCTATAGTTCTTATGTTCCCAAATGTTTTCTCTCCCAGTTGCATTTCATACAGACTAAGTGGGAATAATAAGCAGTTGGGTTTTAGAACAATTTGTTTGTGAAATTTGATACATGAAAAAAGTAAAACATTTAAGTAACACTTGACCATTGTAGGAGATCTACCCTAGTCCAGTTAGACAGCTGGTATACAGGTTGAATGTTAGAAGAGAATAATAAGTAGTAAGAATGGTGAGAATGATCTAAAGTAGACTACAATTTTGGATTTTCTAAAGTATTTCTGCCTTGCATCTCACAAGGAAAGGAGAAAGGAAGGGATGAGAAGATTGAGGTTACCTGAAGTTATGGACATGACTCAAGTTCACAAATTGTAACTAATTTATTAAGCTCTGCAAGAATATTAATGTAATCAGCCATATTTAGTCATGCTTTCAATGGAAAATGAGGCACCTAAGCATGTGTAATTTTAGAACCTGAGCCTTTTCCTTCCTAAAGGGGATGATACATGTGAATTTTACCTGACATTAATAACACTTTAAGATTCCTAAATCAGTCTTCACAAATTTGTACTGGGGAGAAACCAGAATAACCATTGCTTAATCTTAGCGGGGAAGGAAGAATTAAACCTTTTGTAAACTGACTTTTAGTTATAATTTATCTAACTATGGCTATGGAAAAACATTTTTTAAAGGGGATAAAACGTATATCCCACACTGTTGAAAATAGGTTCAAATTTGAAACAGCAAATTATTACTTGGTCCTGGGAATTAATATGGAACAACATATTTGAAAACCTTAGCCACTCAAGAGGTTGCATTGCTTATCATAATTTATATTTTAGCTACAGATCAATAGAGACCCTTGATTTTTTTTTAAATTTTGTGTTTATAAGACTTCTAGCTAGAAGACTGTTTTGATCAGTTTGATGCCAGCACTCTAATTTATTTTAAATTACTGGATAAACTATTTAAGTCATGAAAGAAATTTGTGATTTGAGTACATTCACATAGAAAATAATTTGCAACATTAAGTCAAATTCCTAAATAATGAATTTCTGGCAGTTTTTGATAAGGACTATAATCTGTTTATATAGTATGTGTACACATGTTTTACATGCTTCAGAAATAGAAGTCAAATTAAAAAAAAAAGTTTAGAGTGTGTTTAGCATTATCAAATATTGGGCAAAATAAGTACTGATTCAGAATTAAGCATTAAGAGAAACATTACTAGCCTTCTGTTACTTGCCAAATTAACTGATCTTTGTCTTTGACCTCTTGAAATTTTGATAAAGCTGGCTGCCCCCTTGAAATGCTTTCACTTTTGTGACATTAATATTCTTTTAACTGGTCCTGTTTTTCTGTTGTGACCATACCCTACTAGTTCCTTCTGTCTGCCGTCTATTTTCCGCACAAAATTTCTCTGGGTGGTTTTATTTAGGCCAGGCACTACATTGGGTTCAATATATTATCCACTCAGTAAATTCCAGATATATGATGGTCAAGAACAGAACTTGGGAGACAGCCTGGGCTTGGATGGCAGCTCCACCATTCAATGGTGTTTTTCTGTGCTTGTTTCCTCATTTGTGAAATGAGATGGGTGATTGTGAGGACTCAGAGAGTTAGCATGTAAAGCACCTAAAACGGTGTTAGCTGGTTTTTTGTTGTTGCTGTTTTTGTTTAGTTGTTTTTGAGATGGAGTCTTGTGGCTGTTGGCCAGGCTGGAGTGTAATGGTTTGATCTCAGCTCACTGCAGCCTCTGCCTCCTGGGTTCCAGCAATTCTCCTGCCTCAGCCTCCCGAATAGCAAAGATTACAGGTGCCTGCCACCACACCAGGATAATTTTTGTGTTTTTAGTAGAGACAGGGTTTCCCCTTGTTGGCCAAGCTGGTCTTGAACTCCTGACCTCAGATGATTCACCCACCTCGGCCTCCCAAAGTGCTGGGATTACAGGTGTCAACCACCGCGTGGCTAGTGTTAGCTGTTACTGACTCAATTGCATTTCTACTGTCTACCTACCCTGTGTTCCAAAAACATGTCTTTTTAAATACCATTTTAGCCAGCTCCCTTTTGATAATTCAAAATTGGTAAGTCCAAAACAATGTATTTTTTTTTTCTATGCAACTTAACCTGTGTATTCCTGGCTCTGTAATGATGAACATCTCTTTTTCTGATTTAATCAGTCTAGAAATGTTTGAAATCTCATCTTTTCCATTCAGTACTTTTTCTGGCTCCCTCCTGTATTTTCCCTTCCACAAGACTTTTCCTGTTATTCTAACTTCCACTGTCTCATTCAGTTCATTAACCACTGAACTTCAAAATACCAGGCACTGTTCTAGGTGCTACTAAGAAATAATTAGGCTGGGTGCAGTGGCTCATGCCTGTTATCCCAGCACTCTGAGAGGCTGAGGCGGGGGTGTGGGAGGATCAGCTGAGGTCAAGAGTTCAAGACTGGCCTGATGAACATAGTGAAACCCGGTCTCTACTAAAACTACAAAAAATTAGCCTGGCATGGTGGCACATACCCGTAACCCCAGCTGCTAAAGATGCTGAGGTAGAAGAATCACTTGAACCTGGCAGGCGGAGATTGCAGTGACCTGAGATTGCACCATTGCACTCTAGCCTGGGCAACAAGAGCGAAACTCCATCTCAAAAAAGAAAAAAAAGAAATGATTAAACAAAATTCCTACTCTAAAGTTAAAAAGGCCACTGAAGCCCTATGGGGAAATTGAGTGGGTGCATGTTTAGATGGGTAGCTAGGGGTCAGGCAGGAAAGAGTAGTTGGCCTCACAGAGGTTGGTCTTTATCCCAACCAAATGCAATGGGGAAGTTGGTGATTTTTGGCAGCTGAGTAGGTGTAAGAGGAAGATAATGAGTGACAGGATTTCTATTTTGAAATGTCTCTTGGTACAGAGTAAACAAATTGAAGGAGTTCAATAATGAATGGGAGTAGACCAGGTAAAGAGATGTTGCAATACTTCAGTCAAGAGCTATGATAGCTTAGAGTGGCAGTGTTAGAAACCTAAAGTTGATGCATTTGGAAGATTTGAAGGTAAAATGCCCAGGTCTTGGTGAGGGAAAGGGTGGTATCAAAGAAGAATCTGAAGTTCCTCACTTGTATAATTGCAGAAGTAAAATGTAATATGAAGGATGGGAACACAAGGGGAAAAAAAGCTTTAAAGGAAGGACAGAAGTGCTTGAGAAAAGCTTTATGGGATTTTGATGTAAGACCTGAAAAGAACAGTCTATCTAGGAGTGTTTGTAACTTTGTACATTATATTTGGCTCCCTTGACTTAAGCCCTTTTTATTTTGAAAATAATACATGAAATATGTGTATTTTACCACAATTAAATACATGTGCACATTATGGAAAATACAGATGATCCAAAATAATGAACTCCCATAATGTAGCCCATAGATGGTTCCTATAAATGACTTGGCATACATATTTTTTCTTTCAGATATTTCTGTTTTATATAGTTCATTGTTTTAGTGAAGATCAACCATTGAACATTGTTTATTAAGCACCTCTGTGCACTAGGAACTCTGCACTAGGACTTGTTCTTGATGCTAAGGATACATGAATGAATAGGCCATTGGTCTCCCAGAGAGTAGTTATTTGATAATGGAGAAGTAGTTGTAAATGTGATGTAGAACATTAAGATAATACAAAGCCTCTCAGTGGCAACTTGAGGCAGGTGTTCCGCAGTCTCCCATTCTAGAGTTGACATTTAATGCAGGGGCATGCCACCAAAAGGACTAGCTAATGCAGTATATAAAACTGGAAGAGTTTGGAGGGTAAATGAAAAAGGCTGGATGGAGTGAGTCAAGGAATGGCAAAGTAGTAAGAAGTGATGTAGAAGACAGGATTCTCCCAAGACTGTAAGCCAGGGTAAGGAGTTTATTTGGATTTTTAAAAATAATTGCCATAGGAAGCCATTAAAGAAGAAAGATTCAGAGTGATAAAATATGCTGTGCTGAAAATAGGTGGTACGATAACAAGAATGGAAGCAGAACTGATAAGATGTTATAGTCTAGGACTGTTAATCTGAGGGAGAGAAATAGCATCTGGTTTAATTTAAGCAAGCTAAGTGTACTTGTTTACAGCCAAAGATATGGAGGCTCAGGATACTATAGTATGAGGCAATTTGAATGATAGATTATCAAAGTGTCAATCTGCTTTAAAGGGTGACACAGGCCAGGCATGGCGGCTCATACCTGTAATCTTAGCACACTGGGAGGCTGAAGCAGGAAGATAACTTGAGTCCAGGAATTCGAGACCAGACTGGGCAACATGGCAAGACCTGGTCTCCACAATAAATTAACCAAGCATGTTAGCACATGCCTGTGGTCTCATCTACTCAGGAGGCTGATGTGGGAGGATCGCTTGAGCCCAGGACTTGCACTCCAGCCTGGACAACAGAGTGGGACCTTGTCTCAAAAATAAAAGGCTATAAAATCAACCTCAGAATGAATAATTTTAGAAAAGGGGTTTTAAACACCAAGAATTTAAACTTTGAATGCAATGCATGTTTATCCTGGCTTTATTTTAGAAAACTGTAAACTCAGTCTCCATACTATCAGGCCTAAAATTAAAGATCCCTTAATCAGGAATTAATTGAGGAAGCACAGCATTAAGTAATAAGGCAGAGTGGAGATTTGGAACAGAAGTTAATAGATGTTGAATACTGTATCTATGAATTGAAAAAAGGGAATATTTTTTGATGACCTGTCATTTTATATACATTATATTTTATTCTGATAACCCTCTTTTTGTTTTTTAAGAGGCGAACTAAAGCTTGGAGAGGTTAAAAACAAAACAAAAAAAAACTGCCTGACACAGTGACAAGCTTTTTGGAATAGAAAGCAGCTGTGAGAGATTTCACTGGAAGGTGACTTGGAATGACTTAGTGTTTCAATGCAAGCACAAATAATAAAGTAACACATATATGTGAAAGATATGAGAAGAACTTGTATAGCCATCAATGAATATTAGCACTGAGTATGTGCCAGATACTTGCCTAGATGGTGGCTGGCAGTACAGCAGACACAACCTACCATTAGGAAATTTGTATTTTGAAGGAGAGAGGCAGCAAGCATGTTAATTTCAGTTCTGATTTGTCCTGGGCAGAATACAACCTGTTTAATCCTAATGGTAATCCTATGAGAGAAGTACGATTTAGAGAAGGGTTAACTCAGGCACAGTAGGGTTAGCTATTTGTTCAAGACCACATGGCTAATTGGAGTAGAACTAGTAGAGGATGAATAGTGACTGGAGTTGGGGCTGTTCACCCAGGATGGTAATGAAAAGAGGTATATCTAAGATTTGAAGAGAAGGCAGCCATGAGTAAATCTAGGGGTAGAGAGTTACAAGTGAAAATTCGGAGGCCCTGTTTTTGGAAGGAGCTTGGTATCTTAAAGGGCAATAAGAAGGCCAGTATGGCTCTAATGATAATGCAGATGATATTAAGAGGTAGGTAGATATTAAGTGGTAGGTAGAGCTAAATTGAGGGTGGCCTTGTATTTTGAATTTTACTCTTGGGATTGTAGGGATCTGAACGTTGATGTGATCTGAATTAGGAAGAGCTGTCAGGTGACAGGTCATGGTAGCTTGGATAAGGGTTGTAGCAGTGGATATACAGTGGTTAGTGGTCAGCTAATAAGATATGTTTTAGAGATAGAATCTATAAAAGTTGCTTAGGGGTTGTATTTTGAATGTGAGGGAGGGAAGATTCAAGGGTGACTCATAGGCTTTTGGGGCAGCTTGGATGGAAGGCTACAGGTACTCATAGGGAAAGAGGAGAAGTGCATTGTGGAGGGGAAATCAACAGTTCTGTTTTAGCTATGTTAAGTTTCACACGCCAATTGGATAGCCAAGAAGAAATGTCAGGCAATTAAATGTGTGATTCTGGAGTTCTGGGAAGTCTGTGCTGTGAGTGGTGCAAATAGATCTTTGCAGCCTTTGGATTAGATGAGATCACTTAAGAGAAAAGGCTGACGACTGAGACTTCACATACTTCCAAAACTTAGGATTATAGTACAGGAGAGGAGCATACAAAGAAAACAAGGAGACAAAATATGATAAGTATTGGTGTCATGGAAAGCCAAGTTTCAAGAGTTTATTTATCAGAAGGAAAGAACAGGCAGTTGTCGTCAAATGCGGCTGAAAGTTCAAATAAAATAGCAAGTGAATTAGAGTGGGCTAACTGCTGTAATAAATAGATCCCAAAATGTCTAATGGCTCAGATACAATAGTTTTTTCTCCCCTTCCCATGAAAAGCAGGCTGGGTGAGGCGGCTCACACCTGTAATCCCAGCACTTTGGGAGGCCAAGGCAGGTGGATCATGAGGTCAGGAGTTCGAGACCAGCCTGGCCAACATGGTGAAACTCTGTCTCTACTAAAAATACAAAACTTAACTGGGCGTGGTGGGGCGCCTGTAATCTCAGCTACTTGGGAGGCTGAGGCAGAGAATTGCTTGAACCCAGGAGGCGGAGGTTGCAGCGAGCCGAGATCATGCTACTGCACTCCAGCCTGGGTGACAGAGTGAGACTCTGTCTCAAAACAAAAAAAAAGTATTAGCGTGGCAGTGAAAAGGCAAGTGGTCTGGCCTTTCCCCCACTTAGCTATTTAGGGACACGGGAATGAAGGCTCTACCAACTTCAATAGGTAGCTTCAAGATCACAGAGTCATCTCTAATATAACCAACTAAAAGGGGAAAAGAGCATGGAGGATCATGAGTGCTAGATTTTTATGGGCCAGGAATGGGAACATACAAATCTCATATTCCACTGGCTTGAATTTAATCACATACCCATCCCCAACTTTGATGAAGGTTGCAAAAAATAAGCCATGCATACAGGCAAAAGAAGAATCAGCTTATTGTGAGTAGCTAGTAATCTCCACCACAGATGTCTTTGGCAGGATGTAGGTCATAGTGACTTTGGTAAGAACTATTTCAATGAAGTAGTAAGGATGAAGCAAACCCAAGAGAGGACTGGAGATCAGAAATGGAACTAATGAACACTGACTTTTTCTGTAGTTTTGCTATGAGGATGAATAGAGGAATGGGGTGAGGCTAGAAGGAAATGAAAAATAAGGGTAGAGGCACATTACCAGTGCAAACAAACAGAATATATACTATTTTATTTATTACCACAGTTATCTAGGTAGGAAAGAATATATACTATTTTTAATATTTGAGGAATGGATTCCTATGTTTCAACCACTATGGTATAGATGTTGGTGGTTGACACAGCAAGGTGTGGTACATGTTCAATCAACTTGGCAAAATGAGTGGCACATTATACTTTAGGTTTTCAAATCTAGTCTTCATAATCTTTTAATGTAGTAATCAGGTCATTAAACTACTAGGTTTAGCAAATGTCCTCCCATCAAAGAATCTTAAAACTTCAAAGTGAGTCAGTCCATTTTCTTAACGAAAGGGAAATGTATTCATAGTTGCATGTTCTATAATATTCTGATAATTGAGAACCTTTTGTAGTCTACAGATTTTATGGCCCTTTCACTTGGTGACTCAATTGAGCTGATGCCAAAAACTCATCAATCGGGATCTCATGGAGCCTGAGTGGCTTTCGGGGGGCATTACTGGAGGATGGGCAAGAAAATGGCCCAAGCACATTGTTTTTGGATGTCAAGATAGGTAGAAAATGATTGTTGTGGAGAGTAATTTAAGAGATGATTGCTAATGTTCAGGAACTAGATTTTAAGCAGTTTGACCAAGGTAATTAACCACTGGGAGATTCATGCAAACTAACCACACTCACAAAAGACTATAAACAGAATGTCTATTTCTTAATGTACGAGAAAGAATGAATACCTTAACGTTAATTATTAATACCTTAATATTGACTAGGATATAATGTAGACATTTGTCCGCTATCCAGGACACTCTATTCCCTAAATCAAAGTAGTGTAGAGACCAAAACGATTATGAAACGTTTGGTTATCATGATTGAAAGTGGTATTTTACTGGCCTTATGGCTTCCTCGCTGCAGATCCCTTGAAATGGGGAAAGCCTTGCTCCTGTGTGACGTAAGCCTGTCCATGATTCTGACCTACCAGTCTTGCTCAGTCATGGATTGAGCCGCATTTTTGCATTTAAGGCAAGTTTTATCGCAAGCCCCAACTCCACCCCATATGGAGTGCCATATGTGGGTGTTGTGCAAGCCTTCCAGATCCTCAGTCATCCCAGCGCTTTCCTCATTCCATTCACGCCCTCTTCCCCTTCCTCCAACTCAAAGTGTTTTCCCTCACTTTCAATGGCCAGACTGGCCTCCCCAGGGTCCCTCCTAACGTCAGGTCTGTCATCACCTACCTTCCACCTTGCCTCACCTACTAATCAGTCACCTCCTAGATGTCACCGTCATCGCCTACCTGGCTCAGACTGGCCCCACCGCCTGGAAAGAAAAGGAAGCGTGGAATCGAGGTCAGGCCGCGCCTTCGCGACTCAGGGCGCCCGGCTCCCACCCTCCTCCCCACCCCAGAAGCATGACTGTGAGGGACACCTTATCGCACTCTGCGTAGTCTTCGCAGTGTGCACCACAATCGCCTCCTGCCCCCAGCGAAGGCAGAAAGGCGCCTCCTGGCGAGAACCAAGGCGTGTGGGGACGCAGGGCCTCTGTGCGTCAGGGAGCAGACCCTGGGCCGAGCGCCTAGGTGAAGGGGCTGGCTGGTTGGCCCTTAGCCAATCATGGCTCGTGACGACAGGGCTCGACCAATCAGAACAAGGGAGGCCTGGCGCACTCAGGGCGGGTGAGGAACCGCCCCCTTGCAGCTCCGTGGCCAATGCCTTAGTCCAGGGGTAGCTGGAGGGGTGAATATTTCCAGACTCCAGGGACCAGGGGCCTTATGAGCTGGGAGGTGTTGCCTCTCATCCTGCTAATTTCTCTCTAGCCCTTGGCCTTCACAGATGTTGGTGCCTGCCGTGAACGCATTCTGACCTGAGCCGTATCTGTCTCCGAGGACCTTGTGCCTGTGGTTGGGAACAGTGAGGTCGTTGCCTTGACGACGACAGCATGCGGCCAGTGGTCCTCCTAAGTGTGCGCTTGCGGCGGACGGAGGCCCACCTGCCTTCTTGCCTGCCTCGCTCGGGACCTGCGAAGAAATCACAACGGCGCGGCAATTGCTAGTTTGCTAGGCAGCATCTTTTGGACCTGCGAGCGATATGCATTTCACCTCCAATTTGTTTCCAAGTTAAAACCTTTGGGTCTTTCCATGCAAACGGATTGAAGAAACGGTAAGTATAGTACTTTTAAAAGCTATTATTGTCTAGTTTTTTGATCTCTAAAAGATTTCAATCTTTTTTTGTTTTGTTTTTTGAGATGAGATTTGCTCTTGTTGCCCAGGCTGGAGTGCAATGGCACGATCTTAGCTCACCGCAACCTCCGCCTCCCGGGTTCAAGGGATTCTCTTGTCTTAGCCTCCCAAGTAGCTGGGATTATAGGCATTTGCCACCACGCTTGGCTAATTTTGTATTTTTAGTAGAGATGCGGTTTCTCCATCTTGGACAGGCTAGTCTTGAACTCACGACCTTAGATGATCCGCCCACCTTGGCCTCCCAAAGGGCTGGGATTACAGGCATGAGCCACTGCGCCAGGCCCTTCAATCGGTCTTAAACAAAATAAAAAATTAGCATTCCCCAAATATTTTATCTAAGTTTTTGATATTAGAACCATCTAGAAATGCCACATTGCCCATTGGCCAGGTTTCTTTTTCGTTTGTATTACCCTTCCATTCAAGAGTAGAAGGCATGAGAAGTTATAGTTTATGAGTAACTGTTTCAGGAAACAAGAGGCTTTTTAGGCCGTGATAATTTTAAAGTATTTGTGTACGGTGCCACTTGAAAAAGCAGGTGTGTTCAATGTGGTGTGTTCTGATGTGCAACTCATTGGGAGAAGAAACTTGAAGCAATCAACTTGCATTAATGTAAGCATATAATATGCTTCAGAACACCTCAGACATGCTTAAAGTCATTTTTTTGTTCACTTTTCATTTTCAAATATTGAGGGCACCAGTTACAAAATGTTTTAAAATGATCCAGGTTATAGATTCAAGCTATTTTTGTCATTGGTATGATAAACCTAAAGCCTAGTCCTTAATAAAACGTACTCTCTTAATGGAAGAGAAAAAAAAATTAAGAACAGATAGAATTATATGGAAAATTTTTTTCAAATACAAACATTTTGTTAAGAAATAGTTAATGAAAGTGAAATAGAAGGTAAAATGTCAAATGCATGGAAAGTTAGTGTCTGGGACACTGCTCTGCAGAAAGTTCGTGGTAGAATCTGCTATGAAAACTGGTAGTAAAATAATAAAATAATTTAAGTTGATGTTCATTGGTATTGTTTTCATTTCCCACCCCCCAAGATCAATCTTTGGTTCTCCATGTATATCTACATTAAAAATAAGTATATTATAAAATCTCAGCCGGGTGTGGTGGCTCATGCCTATTATCCCAGCACTTTGGGAGGCCGAGGCGGGTGGATCACCTGAGGTCAGTAGTTCAAGACCAGCCTGGCCAGCATGGTGAACCCCATCTCTACTAAAAATATGAAAATCAGTCAGGTATGGTGGTGGGCACCTGTAACCCGAGCTACTTGGGAGGCTCAGGCATGAGAATCGCTTGAACCTGGGAGGCAGAGATTGTAGCGAGCTGAGATCATGCTACTGCACTCCAGCCTGGTGACAGAGTGAGACTACATCTCAAACAAACAAAATCTCAAACTTATATGTCAAGTGTGGGAAATGTATACATTGGATTAGCATAGTCTGCTAGAACAAAGAGAATATTTGTTTTGTCTTTGCATCACTTTTCCAACAGAGAAACACGAAAAACAATTCACAATCTGAGTAAATTAATTTTAGATTGCTGTAAGTACACAATTAATATAATAGGCAAGATTTTTTTCTCTTTCCAAAGTTTAATAAATGAGCATTTTTATATTGTCAGGTTTAAAAAAAATTAACTCTGAATCATCGTAGGATATGTAATTATTAAAATACTTTGTTTTTTTCTCCTGAAACCTTTGGAACCACATTGGGATTTAGAGTAGCATTTTTTATTCTCGGCTCCTGGAATATAATTTCAAAATCGTATTTTAAAAATAAAGTTAACTTTGGAGTTATAGTTTAATAACTTATATATATCATGACACTCAAACCTTGAGTTAAAATGTATCTGTATTTGGACAGAAGTAATTTTTTTTTTCCTGTACCAAAACATTTTGTACAATGATTGCTGGACCTTCATCAATCGTTGGTAAAACAAGAAAGATTTTCTTAGGATTGCCTTTATTCAGAAAATGTCATATAATGTGAGTAAAAAATTTCAAACACAAATTCAAATTATATTTATAGTAAGTAATCATTAACAAGATTTTTGAAATACTTTTACTGTATTTGGTACTACTAATATTTAATTTCATTTAAAAAATCTGCTTATACAGTGATGTCATTACTCTTATTTTCTAAGTTCAATATAGTAATTAGTACTGTAAGAAAAGTAAAGAAAAATATTTTATCAAAGATGCTCTGTGTTAATTTTTTTTGAGATGGAGTCTCACTCTGTCGCCCACACTGGAGTGCAATGGCACAGTGTCAACTCACTGCAACCTCCCCCTCCTGGGTTCAAGTGATTCTTACGCCTCAGGCTCCCGAGTAGCTGAGATTACAGATGCACACCACCATGCCCAGCTGATTTTTGTGTTTTTAGTAGAAACGGAGTTTCACCATGTTGGCCACGCTGGTCTTGAACTCCTGACTTTGGATCCGCCCACCTTGGCCTCCCAAAGTGCTGGGATTGTGTGAGCCACTGCGCCCGGCCTGTGCTAATTTTTTTTTGTGGTCAAATATTTTTTTCCAGTTAAGTGGAAGGTGCATAAATATTTCCAACATTGATCTAAATCCAATGTCACAAAAAAAGTTGATCTTTGTTAAAACCAAATTCAGGCTGGGAGCTGTGGCTCATGCCTCTAATTCCAGCACTTCTGGAGGCCAAGGTGGGTGGATCACTTGAGGTCAGGAGTGCTTGTAATCCCAGCACTTTGGAAAGCCGAGGTGAGTGAATCACAAGGTCAAGAGATCCAGACCATCTTGGCCAACATGGTGAAACCCTGTCTACTAAAAATACAAAAATTGGGGGCAAGGAGGGGCAAAAAAAATACAAAAATTAACTGAGCATGGTGGCGCTAGCCTGTAGTCCCAGCTACTCGGGAGGCTGAGGCAGAACTGCTTGAACCTGAGAGGTGGAGGTTGCAGTGAGCCGAGATCGCACCACTGCACTCCCGCCTGGGCAACGGAAAGAGGCTCCATCTCAAAAACAAACACACAACCCCCACCAAATTCAGTTATGCACCTTTGAGTGAAAAGGAATTGTGGTTTTTTTTTTTTTTTTTTTTTTTTTTATGTGAAAGTCTCGCTGTGTTGTCCAGGCTGGAGTGCAGTGGTGCGATCCCAGCTCACTGCAACCTCTGCCTCCCCGGTTCAAGTGATTCTCCTGCCTCAGCCTCTCGAGTAGCTGGGACTATAGTGTGCACCATCATACCTGGCTAATTTTTGTAATTTTAGTAGAGATGGGGTTTTACCATGTTGGCCGGGCTAGTCTCAGACTCCTGACCTCAGGTAATCTGCCTGCCTTGGCCTCCCAAAGTACTGGGATTACAGGCATGAGCCACCATGCACAGCCTGTGCTTTTTTTTTTTTTTTTTTTTTAGACAGATTCTGTTTTCATTTTTCAGGCTGGTGTGCAGTGCCATCATAGCTCACTGCAGCCTTAACCTCCTGGGCTCAAGTGATTCTTCCATGTCAGCTTCCCAAGTAGCTGGGACCACAGGCATATACCACCACACCCAGCTAATTTTAAAAAGTTTTTTGTAGAGACAGGGTCTTGCTATGTTGCCCAGGCTGGAATTGTACTTTTTAAAGTGTGTTGTAATTGTTATGTATGATAGCTTGAATATTGCTTTATTAGAATTAAAAATACATGGAATTTCATTAACATGGCATTTAGTGATTTAAAGTTAATGACTTCAATTCCATTTGCCTTGTCTATTACGAAATGTGTGTGACCATTTTGAAAACATAGCTTACATGTAGAAACACTAGGAAATTGTGAATTAACACAGGACAGCCATGAACACAGTGACTACTATAATATGGAAAACAAGCAGGGAAGAATTAATTTGCTGGAAAGGTGGAGGAAATTAACACACTCAACATTGTTAATTCTATGTTTTGGCTTCCACAGCAAAAAGTTTCTACTGGCTTTAAATTAAAATGGAAAAATATGAGAACCTGGGATTGGTTGGAGAAGGGAGTTATGGAATGGTGATGAAGTGTAGGAATAAAGATACTGGAAGAATTGTGGCCATCAAGAAGTTCTTAGAAAGTGACGATGACAAAATGGTTAAAAAGATTGCAATGCGAGAAATCAAGTTACTAAAGGTGTGTAAATGCATATATTAAATTGAAAAAATATGAGTATAAATTTCTTTTTTGGCAATAAGAAATACAGTGATTAGATATGCCAATTCATTTATCTGGTAAATGTAAACCTGATTTTGAAATGTTTGTGCCTTCTTTCTGTATCTTTCTGCGTATTTATCAATCATCTATCTATAATCTGTGTTAGGTGTCCCAAAGACCACCCTCATATTTGATGACTTGTTAGGAGGACTCATAGTCCTCAGCATATAGTTGTACTCATGGCTATGATTTATTACAGTGAAAGGATATAAAGCAAAATCAGCAAAAGGAAAAAGCACACGGATTGAATTCCAGACAAACCTGGCACAAGCTTCCAAGAGTCCTTTTCCAGTGGAAACACAGGACACACTTATTTCCTCTAGCAGTGGATTGTGACAATATGTGTGAAATATTGTCTACCAAGAAAATTCATTAGATACTCAGTGCCTAGGGCTTTTATTGGGAATGGGTCACATAGGCCCTCTGCCTGGCACTAACCAAAGTTCCAAACTTCCAGTAATAAAGCAGGTATTTAGCACAAACAATATTGTTTGCCTAACTTTGTCAGTTTTGGAAATGAAGAGAACCTTCCTGAATTCCAGTTTTCAGGTGCCAGTCAAGGGCCCACTTTGCAAGCCAATCTTTCTAAGAATAATAGCAGTTTTAGGCCTACTGTGTTAAATCTTTGCCCTTCTCCTCCATCAGAAGTTCAATTAAATTTTATTTATCTTTAGAAAGAACCAATGTTTGACTTTGTTGATCTTGTATATTTCTTTTCTATTTCATTAATTTTTGTTCTTTATCATTTCATTTCTTCTACTTATTTGTATGGGTTTATTTTGCAGCTCTTTTTCCTAATTTGTTGAGATAGATGCTTCTCTAATTTCCCACCTTTTTTTCCCCTCAAATATGCATTTAAGGATATACACTTTCCTATGGGAAGAGCTTGGTATGTATCCTGGAAATTTTTTTTTTTTTTTTTTTTTTTTGAGACCGAGTTTCGCTCTTGTTGCCCAGGCTGGAATGCAATGACGCAATCTCAGCTCACTGCACACTCTGCCTCCTGGGTTCAAGTGATTCTCCTGCTTCTGCCTCCCCAGTAGCTGGGATTACAGGCATGCGCCACCATGCCAGCTAGTTTTTTTTTGTATTTTAAGTAGAGATGAGGTTTCTCCATGTTGGTCAGGCTGGTCTGGAACTCCCAACCTCAGGTGATCCACCCACCTTGGCCTCTCAAAGTGCTGGGGTTACAGGTGTGAGTCACTGTGCCTGGCTGGAAATTTTGATTGTTAACAATATTTTCTCATTTCTGTTATATTTTTTCTTAATATCTGAGTGATTTAAAAGTATATTTCTTAATTTCCAAACATGGAAATTTTCTAGGTTTTTCTTTTCTAGGTTATCTATTTGTGACACGACTCCCCTTTGATGTCAGTATACACCATATAAGAATTTATTTCCTTGGAATTTCTTAACATTTGCTTTTTGCTTCAAAATATAGTCAACTAAAAAAAACCTCTTGTTCTTGAAAAGTATTCTATGTATGTCCATTAGTTCATGTTAATTATGTTGTTTAAATCTTCCAAATTTTTATTTGTTTTATATGCTTGCTTATGCTTGAAAAGAAATGTATTAGTCTTCCTTTGTGAATCCTTTGCATTTTAGATTTTTCTACTTTTCATTGTAGTTCAGTTAGTGTTTATTTTTATAAACAGAAACAATACTATTAGTGTATTATATTTAGAATTATTATATATTGCTGTTGAGTTAAATCTTTTGTCATTATTGCAGTAACTCTTTTTATTACAGTAATGTTTTGTTTCATTTGTTTTTTTGAGACAAGGTCTTGCTCTATCCCCCAAGCTGGAGTGCAGTGCCGTGTGATCATGGCTCACTGCGGCCTTGAACTCCTGGAATGAAGCAATCCTACACCTCAGCCTCCCAAGTAACTGAGATTGCAGGTGTGTGCCGCTATGCCTGGCTAATTTTTTTATTTTTAGTAGAGATGAGGTCTCACTATGTTGCTCAGGCTGGTCTCAAACTGCTGAGCTCGAGTAATCCTCCTACCTCAGCCTCTCAAAGTGTTGGGATTATAGGCGTGAGCTACCACACCTGGCCAGTGTTTTGTTTTAAGGTCTACTTTATTTGAAATTAATAAAGGTACAAATATTAGTTTAATTTTGGTTAGTGTTTCCATAGTAAATCTTTCTCCATATTTTTACTTTTAATTTTTCTGAATTTTTTTTTGTTTTTGAGACAGTCTCACTTTTGTTGCCCAGGCTGGAGTGCCATGGTGTGATTTTAGCTCAGTGCAGCCTCCGCTTCCTGGGTTCAAGTGATTCTGTGTCACTGTCTCAGCCTCCTGAGTAGCTGGGATTACAGGTGCCTGCCAACACTCCCGGCTAATTTTTGTGGTTTTTTGTTTGTTTGTTTGCGACAGAGCTCACTCTGTCACCCAGACTAGAGTGCAGTGGCGCAATCTCGGCTCACTACAACCTCTGCCTCGTGGGTTCAAGTGATTCTCCTGCCTCAGCCTCTCAAGTAGCTGGGATTACTGGCATGCACCACCATGCCCAGCTAATTTTTGTATTTTTAGTAGAGAAGGAGTTTCACCATGTTGGCCATGATGGGCTCGATCTCTTGACTTATTGATCCACCCGCCTCAACCTCCCAAAGTGGGATTACAAGCCTGAGCCACCATGCCCAGCCTAATTTTTGTATTTTAGTAGAGACGAGATTTCACCAAGTTGGCCAGGCTGGTCTCTAACTCCTGGCCTCAGGTGATCTGCCCACCTCAGCCTTCCAAAGTGCTGAGCTTACAGGCATGAGCCATTGCGCCCGACCCCCTATTTTTTCTGAATTTTTGTTTAGATGTATTTCTTGTGAAAACCGTAGAGTTATATTTTGTTTTTTTTCCTGTTTGATAATATTTGCCTTTTAATTGGAGCATTTATTCCATTTACATGTAATATAATATCTGATGTATTTTGAAAATATATATCTACCACCTTAATATGTGCTATTGTATTACCAGTTCTCTACTTACTTTTCTTTTGTTATTTGGATTGATTATATTTATCATTTCTTTTTTTCTAATAACTTGGAAATTATACACTGTGTTTCTGTCTTTTAGTGGTTACACTAGATATTTGTTAAAATTTAACATTATCAAATACTTGTTCTTGATCTTAATTATGGTGTTTGACACAGTCAAATCTTATGACTTTTCCCTTATGGATATCTAGTTTTCCCAGAAACATTTATTGAAAATACCATCTTTTCTCCACTGTTCTAAATATTCCTTTTGCTACATGTTCTCATAAATAGGTAAGATTTTATTCTGTCCCATTGGTCTATTTGTTTAAGCTTGTGCCAGTAGCCCACAATCATATTTATTCTAGTTTGTAAGTTTTGTTTGTTTGTTTGTTTGAGACGGAGTCTTGTTCTATCACCAGGTTGGAATGCAGTGGCATGATCTTGGCTTACTGCAATCTCTGCCTCCTGGACTCAAGTGATTCTTCCACTTCAGCCTTCCACGTAGCTGGGGCTACAGGCATGTGCCACCTTGCTTGGCTGATTTTTTTTGGGGGTAAAGATGGGGTTTTGCCATGTTGCCCAGGCTAGTCTTGAGCTCCTTGGCTCAAGCAGTTTACCCTCCTCAGTCTTCCAAAGTGCTGGGATTATAGGTGTGAGCCACTGCCCCTGGCCTAGTTTGTAAGTTTTTATATCTGGTAGACTAAATTCTTCTGTTTTGTCCTTCTTCTATAAGACTATCTTGGCTATTGTTGTCTCTTTGCATTTTAGAATCAACTTACCAATGTTCATAAAAATTCTAGGAATTTAATTGAATTTATATAGATCAATTTGTGGAGAACTGATGTATTTACAATATTGCATCAGTTCATGAACATTGTATAATCCTTTGTTTCTTGGTCTTCTTGTATTTTTTTTTTTTTTCAGAGATGGAGGCTTGCCATCACCCAGGCTGGAGTGCAGTGGCATGATCTTGGCTCACTGCAACCTCCGCCTCCCAGGTTCAAGCAATTCTGCTTCAGCCTCCCAAGTAGCTGGGATTACAGGTGCCTGCTACTACACCTAGCTAAGTTTTGTATTTTTAGTAGAGATGGGGTTTCACAATTTTGGCTAGGCTGGCTTTGAACTCCTGACCTCGTGATCCACCTGCCTCAGCCTCCCAAAGTGCTGGGATTACAGGCATGAGCCACCACACCCGGCCAGTCTTCTTGTCTTATACACTTTGTCATTAGTATGTTTACATTTTTGATAATTATTTATATGATATATACTTTTTAATCCTTTCTCCTGTTAACCTTCTGTGTCTTTAGATGTAAATTATCTCTCTTATAAGCAGATACAATTGTTTCTTTTGTTTTATTCAGTCTGACAATCTTCATATTTTAATTGGAGTGTTTAGTCTATATTTAATATAAAACTTATATATTTGGATTTATATTATCATCTTCCTATTTGCCTTCTATATTTCTAGGTTTTTTCTTTAAAAAATTTTTTTTGTTAAACAGTCTTTTACTAGTATTTTAGAGATTATACTAGATATTGTAATATACGAACTTGACTTATTGATACTCAAACAGGTACTTTTACAATGCAAAAAAATCTTAGCAATTTTAACTCCAGTTACACTCTCCTTTCTTCCCTCCACCCATCAGAGATATATGTGTTATCACTGCTATGTAATATTGTTAAATTCTGTATATAGTTAAATCCCTTTTAAAATTGTTCACAGTCAGCAGTTATTAGGTCATACCTAATATTACCCTTTCTATTACTCTTTAATTTTTCCTACATATCTGAGTTTCCATCTGGGGTCATTTTTTAAATGCTTAAGACACTTCCTTTACTTTCTTTAGAGCAAATCTGATGATAAGAAATTCTATTCATTTTTGTTAAAGAAAAGTATATATTCTACTTTGTGTTTAAAAGACTATTTCAACCTAGGTGTGGTAGCAGGGGCCTAGACTCTTTGCTGCTTAGGAGGCTGAGGTGAGAAGATCACTTGAACCCAGGAGTTTGAGGCTGTGGTGTGCTAGGATCATGCCTGTGAATAGCCACTGCACTCCAGCCTGGGCACTGTAATGAGACCTCATCTCTTAAAAAAAGAAAAAAAGGCTATTTTCACAGGATATAGAATTCAGGGTTGTCAGTTAATTATATGTGGTATCTTCAAGATAGAATTCCACTGTTCTGCTGGCTCCTGTTTCTTGTATTGAAAAATCAGATGTCAGTCTTACTGTATTTCTTAATAACCATTTTCTTCTAGATACTTTTAAAATTTTATCTTTGGTTTTCAGGAGCTTACAATAATATGTCTAGGTGTGAGTTTTTTTTTTATCTTGTTTTAATTTTATGGCTCTTGCTTCTATCAAATAATGTCATTTGTCATTTTTAAAAAATGCTCAGGCTGGGTGTGGTGACACCTGCTTGTAATCTCAGCACTTTGAGAGGCCGAGGTGTGTGGATCACTTGAGATCAGGAGTTTGAGAGCAGCCTGGCCAACATGCTGAAATGCCATCCCTACTAAAAATACAAAAATTAGCTAGATGTGGTGGCAGGTGCCTGTAATCCCAGCTACTCAGGAGGCTGAGGCAGGAGAATCGCTTGAACCTAGGAGGCGGAGGTTGAAGTGAGCCAAGACCACGCCATTACACTCCAGCTTAAGCAAAAGAGCAAGACTCTACCTCAAAAAAAAAAAAAAAGGAAAAGAAAAAGAAGATGCTCAGCTATTATTGCTTCATATACTGCTATTGTCCCATTCTCTCTCTCTTCTCCATTTAAGAATTCAGCTTCATGTATTAAACTTCATATCAGCTATTACTGATAGCTTGAGAACTTTCAGGGCTAACCCAAATGAAAGGATTTCACCAGCACTGTACTCCTTCTTTTCACCCTGATGGCCCCTGAACACCAATCACTACTACCTTAGGCCTGCAAAATGGTGAAAAGTACGGCTGTTCCTCTTAGTCTTCCCTCTAAAGTGGCATATGTTTCTTGGGTTAAAAAATTTGGCCCTAATTGCTTGGCACAACTTTCTGGGTTTCTGTCTTCCTAGCCCAGGTATTTTTTACTATCTTATCTTTTTCATTCCTCTAAGTAGTTGTGTTACATATTTTGTCCAGCTTTTCTACTTGTATTCAGTGGGAGAATTGTTATAAATTACCTAGTCTACTGTTACTGTGAGCAAAAGTAATTACACTTTTCCATCCTAGCATTTTTATTTGATCCACATCTGTTATGTTACTTTTTATGGTGTTAAGTTCCCCCAGTTTTTAGAGGTTAGCTTTCTTTTTTAAATAGTAGTAGTCTATACCTGAATAATTACAATATCTGAAGTCATTCTGTATCTGTTTCAATCGCCTATATTTTGTGATATTTCTTGCTTACGGTGTCTTATTTCTTTGTATGCCTTCTTATCTTCAATTTTGTGCTGAACTTTATATTTGAAATACTATGATTACCATTGTTATTATATTTTAGACAGAGTCTTGCTCTGTCACCCAGGCTGGAGTGCAGTGGTGCGATCATGGCTCCCACTTCAGCCTCAATTTTCCAGACTCATGCAGTCCTCTAGCCTCAGCCTCCCAAGTAGCTTGGACTGCAGGCATGTGCCACCATGCCAGATACTTTTATTTTATTTTATTTTTTGTAGAGACAGGTTCTCAGTATGTTGCCAAGACTAGTCTCAAACTACTGAGCTCAAGCAATTTTTCCACCTCAACCTCCCCAAATGCTAGAGTTATAGGCGGGAGCCACCACACCTGTTCTAAAACATTATTTTAAAAAAATAAATTGAAACTGAGGTAAAAATATTTTTCTCCAGAGACAATTTTTATTCTGTTCTTCTTCCATGTTCATGGGCACTGTTCCAGTAACCAATTTATTGTCTCTCAACTCCAAATCACTCCTTTGTGACCTATTTTGTGATATTAGAGCTGGACTCTGCAAACATTTCTTTTTTGCCAGCTGATTTGATTTTAGGTTTTGTCAACAGATAGAGGCATGGAAAGACACTGTATAGTTCCTTAGCAAGAGGAAGAGGCTTTTCTTCTAGCTGCTTGTGCGCTTTTTTTGGGTACAGCTCTGAGCCCATGTGGGAGGTTCGTTAGCTCACTTCAGCTTCTTTCAAGGACCAGCTCTGGCTTACCTGCACGTTCTGGTGAGTTTCTCTACCAACTGCTGGCCACTCTACAAACCATCTCTGGCCTGTGTGCTCTGGTAAATGTTTTCACTATTGGCAGTCTTTACATTTCTATGGCTACTGAGCCATTTCCAATGAGGACTAAATGTCTGGTGGTTATTGGGGGCTCTTCTACATTTTTAGTTCCTTCTTGTGCACTGTGCACTTTCCTTCAGCTCTAAAAGTGGGGCTTCCTGTATTTGCTGCTTTAAACATATCCCTTAGAGTCTTCTTTTACTACCTTGAGTAATTAACTGCACTTCATAACAATTATTTACGTTAAAATTTTCCCAGTTCTGGTTTCTGTCCGATATAAGCACACTACCAGCCCAGGACCTCCTTAGTTAAGTTCAAAATTCTTGCTTAGAGTCTGTTTTTATCTTGCGTTTCTCATTATCCTTTAGAATTGAATATTGCTTTTGAAATTTTATTTGTAGAAATATTTTGAGGCTAAGATAAAGTTTTCTTTGTCTGGAGGTGATATTCATTTGCTTCTGACAGGTATATGGGGTTGCTCTCAGTCCAGTATGTTAATCCAAGTTCAAGGCTTTTAGTTCCTTGAAGGTGATGTTAAGTCTAGTGATGCCTGGTTTATTTCTGTTCGTTTTCACTCTAGAGGGTGTAGTTTTTTGGGTTCTAGCTTTCGCTGGAGATGGTCTCTCATATATCCCACCTTTAGAAGGCTTTTGGACTTTGACTTTTCCCTTTAAGCCCTGTGGAGCCACAAAAATCAAAGCTCATTTCTACATTTGTTACTTCATGTCAAAATCAGCTTTGAGTCCTGAGGTTAACTCTCTGGATTCTCCTGGTTTTGATTTTAGCCCCGTAATCCTCACTGTCTTTTTTAGCCTTTTTATGTTTAAGAAGATTTTTTGAAAATTAATCCAACTTTTAAAGAATTTTTAATTGGAGGGTTGTTCTGAGTTATTCAGTCTTCCAATATCAAAGAAGGTAACCATCTGCCATTAAAAATATAAGCACAAAGACGGAGAACTTGTGAGCTGAAAGTCTGTGCTTTTATTACATTTGCAGGGTTGGAGCTGCTGTGGAAATCTTGGCAAGAAGGACTTTACACAGAGTAGAGAAAGAGAAATTATCTGATGCTATAGTATGAATTTTTTAATAAAGAGTAAAAAGTTTTAGTGTAATGTTTTCTTCTATTAGAAATGTGCCAAAACAGCCTGATGGAGCAGTTGACATTCTAATATCATTTAGATTTCTTAATTTGATAAAATACAACTTGCCAGAATTTATAGTTCCATTAGGATATGAAATTTGTGGGTTTTTTGTTTGTTTGTTTAGTTTTTTTTTTTTTTTTGAGAAGAGGTTTTAATCATACCTCTACCAGCTATTGCTGTGTGACCTTGGACAAATTTCTTAACCTCTATATGAGTTAGTTGCTTCAGCTATAAAACAAGATAATAATTGTACCTATTTCGTAAGGCTTTTTTGCTTAGAATAGCAAAAAACATAGTAAGCACTGTGTATTAGTTATTGTGTATAATATCATACTGTTTTATAACTTTTATTTTTTTCTTGGTAGTGCTTCTTTTACATTGTAAAATATCTATTTTAAGGGAAGGCAGGGTAGAAGGTGTTTTTTAACTTTTAAGTTTAGGGGTACATGTGTAGGATGTGCAGGTTTGTTACATAGGTAAACATGTGTCATGGGGGTTTGTTGTACAGATTATTTCATCAGCTAGGTATTCAGCCTGCTATCCACTAGGCTAATGATTAGGTGATGGTGGTACCTAGTTTTCTAATTTGTTGACCACACAATTCCTGTTGACTTGGAGCTCTTTTCAAATGGACTAGACTACCAAGTAGTTCAGAAGTGTTTGTTTCAGATTTTTAATAGAATTGGATTTTGTCAGAGTCATGATGTAAGTATCGGGTTTCAATAATTATTTGGCAGTCATTGACTATCCAGATTTTTCCTGGTCCTCTCCCTTCTCTCGCCTTTCACCTTCCAGTGGGCCCCAGTATATGTTGTTCCCCTCTGTGTCCTCATCATTTAGCTCCCACTTCTAAGTGAGAACATGTGGTATTTGGTTTTCTGTTCCTGTTAGTTTGGTGAGGATAATGGCTTCCAGCTCCATCTATGTCCCTGGAAAGGATATGATCTTATTCCTTTTTATGGCTGCATAATATTCCATGGTGTATATGTATAATTCTTTAAAAAATATTTTTCTAGATGATCTCTGAATTCCTTTTTTTTTTTTTTTTTTTTGAGACGGAGTCTTGCTCTGTTACCTAGCCTGGAGTGCAGTGGCATGATCTCAGCTCACTATAACCTCCACCTCCCGAGTTCAAGTGATTGTCCTGCCTCACCCTCCCTAGTAGCTAGGATTACTTCATTGACATTAATTCATTACTTCATGGTGGTGGTAGCCTGGTATGCCACCATGTCCAGCTAATTGTTTTGTATTTTTGGTAGAGATGGGGTAGACGCGTGCCACCATGCTTGACTAATTTTTTGTATTTTTAGTAGAGACGGAGTTTCAGCGTGTTTGCCAGGATAGTCTCAATCTCTTGACCTCGTGACCAGCCAGCCTTGGCCTCCCAAAATGCTGGAATTACAGGTGTGGGCCACCACACCTGGCCTATTTTTTAATTCTTTAAGAGACAGAGTCTTACTCCGTCACCCAGGCTGGAATGCAGTGGTATGATCACAGCTTACTGTAGCCTCCAACTCCTGGCCTCAAGCTATCCCTTCACTTTGGCCGCCCAAAGCACTGGGATTATAGGCATGAGCTACCATGCTTAGCTATATTGTTTACCTTTATAGTGTTATATAACAGTTACTTATTCATAAAGTAATTCTTTGTAAAGTAATTATTATATTTCTATTTCCTTTTCTTTCCCACTCACCTACCATCACCTACCATCTGATTTTAGAAGATATCTTATTTACTTTAGTGTTTTGTTTTTTCATTTTGTTTCAAGATAGGATCTTGCTCTGTTGCCCAGGCTGACGTGCAGTGGCATGATCATAGTTCACCACACTCATTGCAGCCTCCAACTCCTGGGCTCAAGTGATCCTCCCACATCAGCCTCCCAAGTAGCTGGGACTAGAAGTATGCCCAACCACACAAGACTAATCTTTAAAGTTTTGTAGAGATGGGGTCTCACTATGCCCAGGCTGGTCTCAAATTCCTGGCCTCAAGCGATTCTCTTACTTTGTCCTCCCAAGTCACTGGGATTACAGGTGTGAGCCACTGCACCTGGCGTATACATATCTTGTTTACATCTTCTATATCATTTGTGCATTGTTGCATTTAAAATGTTCACTTTCTACTTTGTAACCATGATGCCCACATTTGTATAAGATTTAGTCCTGCATTAAATGGAGTCAATATTCATGTTGTCTTTTTCTTGAATGACAATTTGATTGGGCATAAAGTTCCTGGATCATATTTGATTTTCTTGAGCATTTTGAGAGCTGTATTCTGTATTCCAGTGGTTTCTTTACCTTTAAAGGTGGCAACATTTTTTTTCTGGTGAGTGTTAATCTACCATTTGTATTTATTTCTTATTTCTTCCTCATTTCTTACATCTTTGAATAGCTCCTTGATTGGTTCCTCTTTGATTGTTTCTTATAATAAAGTGTGAGTCCTTGGAGGACTATTTGTAGGAGGTTTATTTAGGGGAGAGGCCATGACTTTGTTCTAGGCTAGCAGGAATTTACTGTAATTCACAATAGTGTTTGTTATCACATATGCCTGAGTGTGGGATTGAATTCTATTAGCTTGAATTTCTCTAAAATGTGCAGTTGCAGGTTTGTTCATAATGAATTGTTTTGCCTTCTACTCTGCCTCACTGAGAGATTGTTTCCAGCAAATTTGTTTCTGTGTGATTCTTTATCCAGCCCTTCTCCCCTGCTGTTTCGTGGTGCCATTCAGTTCTAGGGATGTTTTCGCTGCTGCCTATGAACCTTATTTTCATTATATTAAAGAAGGACTTTTTTGTCTTTTCAGGGTATGTCACTGGCTTTTGTGTTCTCTTGCCTAATTACAAAGTGTGAACTCCTACTCTGCCAGCTTTGTAGCCACAGTTGATCTTCTGGTGTCTTCCTATACTCCTGTTTGACCTTGATTACATTTGGTAGTCCCATCCCTGTTGTGAGTAGGGGTCATAGGTCCCTCTTAGTTTCATCAGAGATGGAGTTACCCTTCTCTTTCTTATTGGCTTTATTTTGTTCTCTGAGAGGAGAAAGGAACAATATAGTCTCTCAATTGTAGTTTAAAAACCAGAATATGCTTTTACAATTTACACTGTATATGCATTTTATTTGTTTTTCTTATGCTAAGATCTATTTTAAATTATAATTAACTGCTAATAATTTGATCTTTTGTAAACTATTTTGCATTTTTTATAACAGCTGTTTTGCATTTTTTTTATAATAGCAACTGAGGCATGAAAATTTGGTGAATCTCTTGGAAGTGTATAAGAAGAAAAAAAGATGGTACCTAATTTTTGAATTTGTTGACCACACAATTCTTGACGACTTAGAGCTCTTTCCAAATGGGCTAGACTACCAAGTAGTTCAAAAGTATTTGTTTCAGATTATTAATGGAATTGGATTTTGTCACAGTCACAATGTAAGTATTGGGTTTAAATAATTTGCTTTATCACATAGTTATTCATTCATTAATCATTTAATCTGTCTTGATTTATGCATTTGAAAATGAGTTGCAGACATTAGTACCCTTTAACACTAAATACTTCATCTATACATCTCATTAATTGGAGTTACATATTTATTTTCTTTTTTTCCAAGACAGAGTCTTGCTCTGTCACCCACGCTGGAAGGCGGAGGTTGATCCCGGCTCACTGCAACCTCTGCCTCCCAGGTTCAAGCAATTCTCCTGCCTTAGCTTCCCAAGTAGCTGGGATTACAGGCATGGGCCACCACGCCCAGTTAATTTTTGTATTTTTAGTAGAGATGGGGTTTCATCATGTTGGCCATGACTGTCTCAAACTTTTAACCTCGTGATCTGCTTGCCTCGGCCTCCCGAAGTGCTGGGATTACAGGCATGAGCCACCGCTCCTGGCCCTGTTTTCTGTTATTTTTTTTCTTTCTTTCTTTTTTTATTGTACTTTAGGTTCTGGGCTACATGTGCAGATCACATTTACTAAGTGAAATGCACAAATGCTAAGTGATGAATTTTGACAAATGTATAGACCCAAGGATCTGTGTATTCATTAGTTTGTGTTCTCATGCCTAATTACAAAGTGTGAATATGTGAAAATTTCAACCGTTACCCTGTAGTCTGTCACAATAACTTTATATCCTTTGAGTATCATATAAAAGCACCTCCAAGATGAGTGATACCTATAAAATAAAAATGAATAACTCAGCACATAGATTTTGCCAGTTTTACAAAATATTTTAAATGCCATTTTTTGTGTGATTATAAAAGTAATAAATGTTAATGGTAGAAGAATTAAAAACTAAAGATAATTATGAAGAAAGAAAAAATCATTTTACATACCTGCCACCTAAATGGATATGTTTATTTTTTGTTGTTACTAGTATTCACTGTCTTTAATTTTAAAACTATCTTTTATTGTGTAGTTTTATTATGTTACTGAGTTATAGTGTGAAGTTTACGTGTGTGTGTGTGTGTGTGTGTGTGTGTGTGTGTGTGTGTGTTTTAGAAAAATTGCTCAGTAGTGGCAGATACCTAGTTTCTACTGGGAAAAACACTGCCCTTTTTAGGAGGCCTCCCATAGTGGCCTCCTGGAAACTTTGGAATGATCCAGGCTCAGAAAATCTATTTTGAGAAATGTAATTTTGAGACTCTATCTGTCTCTTAGAGCAGACTCACATTGACCAAACCCAGGAGACTGAATGCCAGTTTACTAAATTGCAAAAAGAGATAATTGTTACAGGGAAGAAATATATAAAACAGAATAATAATAGTGTTGGTTTTTGCAAGAAATCAGATCAGCATGAGGTGTTAGTGAATCAAATACTTAATGACATCAAGTTAAAAGATATTGATTCATCCTTCTTCATAAAAATGAGGATATCTTCCCAATGGGCCTGTAATATTTGAAGTTACGTGGCTGAATGCCCTACATTCATCTCTGTACTAAGGATAGGCTTGCCTGTGGAACCAGCAAGCAAAAAGAATCATTGTCTCTCTCCCTGTAGAAGCGCATTTCAATGTGTTCTGCTTATATTGCTTCTGTGTCCCTTTATTTTTATACTTTTCATGATAAATCAACCCATGTTTAATAACACATTCTACCTTTAGATGTACAGATACATCTAGGCAGTTTAGAGTCAAGTACTGCTGGCATGAGTACCATTCTGTCTTTAAGGAAAGAGATTTTAGGCTGGGCGTGGTAACTCATGCCTGTAATCCTAGCCCTTTGGGAGGCCAAAATGAGTGGATCACTTGAGGTCAGGAGTTAGAAACCAGCCTGGCCAAAATGGTGAAACCACATCTTTACTAAAAATACAAAAAATTAGCCGAGCATGGTGGCAGGTGCCTGTAATCCCAGCTACTTGGGAGGCTGAGGCAGGTGAATTGCTTTGACCCAGGAGGCGGAGGTTACAGTGAGCTGAGATGGCACCACTGCCCTCAAGCCTGGGCAACACAGTGAGACTCTGTCTCAAAAAAAAAAAAAAGAAAAAAGAAAAGACATTGTAAAATCCAGTGATTCCCTGCTAAGCTTCAGAGCATTTATATATCTCTTTATTGAAAATGGGAATTTTTATGGGTGGAGAACTGATCTCACTCTAATTTATGAACACTTATCTCAAGGGAGCATTAGTGTTATTAGGGTTGCCTGGCAGTTATACTACTTTTTCCTAGTCCATTTACTTTTTTTTTCTGAGATAGAATCTCACTCTGTCACCCAGGCTGGAGTGCAATGGCGTGATCTTGGCTCACTATGACCCCTGTCTCCCAGGTTCAAGTGGTTCTCTTGCCTCAGCCTCCCAAGTAGCTGGGATTACAGGTGTGCACCACCATGCTCAGCTAATTTTTGTATTTTTAGTAGAGATGGGGTTTCACCATGTTGGTCAGGCTGGTCTCGAACTACTGGCCTCAAATGATCTTCCCACCTCAGCCTCCCAAAGTGTTGGGATTACAGACTTGAGCCACTGTGCCCAGCCTCCATTTGCTCTTATTTATTTTATTTATTTTTTTTTTTGAGAGGGAGTCTTACTCTGTCACCCAGGCTGGAGTGCAGTGCTGTGATCTCGGCTCACTGCAACCTCCACCTCCTGGGTTCAAGCAATTCTTTTGCCTCAGCCTCCTGAATAGCTGGGATTGCAGGTGCCCACCACCATGCTTGGCTAATTTTTGTATTTTTAATAGAGATGTAGTTTCACCATGTTGGTCAGGCTGGTCTCGAACTCCTGACCTCATGATCTGCCTGCCTCAGCCTCCCAAAGTGCTGGGATTACACGTGTGAGCCATCGTACCCCGCCTCCTCCATTTACTCTTAAACTCTTCTAGATTATGATTTCTTACCCTCTTTCTTCTCAAACCCTAGTACCTCTTCTAGAGTCCTTACTCCCAGCCTCCAGTTAAATGGAGATAATAATAGCACCTATCCATAGGGTTATTGTGAGAATAAAATAAGTTAAAACATGAAAAACAGTTAAAATAGTGCCTGACACGTAAGTGTTCAAGTGTTAGCTATTATTGCTATTATTATTAAAGGTATTTTTTAGGTTTTGTTTTCTGGGCAGTTAGCATTTCTCTTCTTAAGGCAGACAGATAATAATGGTAAGGGTTGGAATAAATAAACACACACATACATACATACATATAAACACATATATGTACACATAAGGATGAGATGCCAGACTTTAAGAAAATGGAAACATTTATTCTCAGATATATTATGCATTTTTATATGCATCTATATATGTGCACACTTGAATTTCTTTTTGAGACCGAGTCTCGTTTTGTCACCCAGGCTGGAGTGCAGTGGTGTGATCTCGGCTCACTGCAATCTCCGCCTCCCAAGTTCAAGCGATTCTCCTGCCTCAGCCTCCTGAGTAGCTGGAATTACAGGCACGCACCACCATGCCCAGTAAATTTTTTTGTATTTTTAGTAGAGACGGGGTTTCACCATGTTGGCCAGGCTGGTCTAGAACGTCTGACCTCGTGATCCACCTGCCTTAGCCTCCTAAAGTACTGGGATGACAGGAGTGAGCCACCGCACCTGGCCAACACTTGAATCTTTAAAAATATAAATATTATTTTAATCCTTTTGTGAGCCAGACTGAATAACATATTTAAAAACAAATTTAAGGTTGCTGTCAATTCAAGTTTGATCCAAATAGTATAGAGCATTATGAGGTTTGTAGAACTCCAAACAACTTTTTTACTGAAATTACTAGGTATTATAAATTATTTAGGTTATACCTAGTATTAAAGACCCATGTGAGAGCCTACCCTTTTCAAAATACTTTTTCTGGCCACCCCAGTCTGCAATGAAGGGTTTTAGGGAAAATTCTACTCATATCATCTTGGTTATACTTAGGATCTATTGTTGTTACCATAAGTAATAAGGTATTAGAGTTGGGAAGAAACATGATGATCAGGCATTGTAGCCCCCTCATTTGTGGGATGAGAAGATAGACCTAGAAAGACTGAGTTGTCTCCGGCTGTACTGAAAACCAGGGACCAGACCCAGGTCTCTTCACTTGCATTTTAGCTTTTTCTACCACAGCACAGGTGGTCTGAACCTGTACCTGTGTCCTCACCATTGATAACTAGGGTAATAAAAGTTGGTAGCCTGTACAACATGCACGGCAATGGCAGAATTGCCACTTAGGATGCCAGTCTTCTAAAAGACTTTAAAACACATCTATCTTTTCAAAATACAATTTGCTTATATTAGATAATTAGGCCTGATAATGTCTTTTGCTTAACTGTAGATTTTTAAATGTTATCCGAATACCAGTATCCTGTTTTATTCTTCCAAAGTCTCCTTCAGAAATCTTAACCACTGATGTTTTTGTTTACTCTTTACATTTCTAATTGCCTGATGAATGTCTATACTTGGGTGCTCAGCATTACACTCAAAAGTCCATATGATTAAAACTAAACTAATTATTCCATTAAAACTAACTTTCTCTAGACTTTTCTATTTTTGAAAATGGAACCACCATTCTTTTGAATTATCAGGTTCAAACAAAATATCTAAGACTCCTTCTAAATTCTATTTTATTTGATTATTTGTTTATTTTTGAGATGGATTCTCACTCTCTTCCAGGCTGGAGGGCAGTGGTGTGATCTCGGCTCACTGCAACCTCTGCCTCCCGGGTTCAAGTGATTCTCCTGCTTCAGCCTCCCAAGTAGCTGGGATTACAGGCATGTGCTACCACGCCCAGCTAACTATTTGTATTTTAGTAGAGACAGGGTTTCACCAGGTTGGTCAGGCTGGTCTCAAACTCCTGACCTCAAGTGATCCACCCGCCTTGGCTTCCCAAAGTGCTGGGATTACATGCATGAGCCACTGTGCCCAGTCTATTGATTCTTGATTTAATGTATTTCCAAACTGCATCTCCTCCCTCCCATTCCTCTGAATACTAGCCTAGTTTAGGCCCTTATCACCTCATACTGGTCCCACTGCTCTTCTTCCTGCCTCTCATCTTTCTCTCTGATTTAGCTCATTTATGGTCAACATCATCTTTAAATACCTCACTTCCATGAGTTCCCAGGGTCTTGCCACACTTCCTAGTCTGGCAGCTAAGATGTTTCTTCTACAACTGTACTCTAGAAAAAAATGTTTTCCCACAATCTCCTATCTATTCCCATTTCCATTCTTTCTCTCTTTGTCACATTCACTTAGATTGCCCTTATTTTTCTTTATTGATCTAGATCATACTTAGTATTAAAGGCCTGTGTTAGAGCCCACCCTTTCATAAAAATTTTCCCTGACTGCCCCAGCTTCAATGATAGCTTTACTCTCTTAGTTTTGAGAGCAGTCATTAACCAAACAGTTGATTTAGTAATTTGAAAAAATATATTTTATCCAATATTTTTGATTGTTTAAGTAAAATTTCAAGTATAAATATTCTTTCTTGCTCAACTAGGTCCTAGGTTATTTACTTTCTATGCTTTTGTTTGTATTCTTTATGGTGACAAAATGCAGTGCCCTGCACATAGCAGGTGCCCCAAAATAATTAATTTTATTTAACATCTGTCACACTCTGCTTCTTGTCTTAGATCATACATAGAGATATAAAGCCAGAGAATATATTAGTCTCCCAGTCTGGCATTGTCAAGCTATGTGATTTTGGATTTGCACGTACATTGGAAGCTCCTGGGGAGGCTTATACTGATTATGTGGCAACCCGGTGGTACAGAGCTCCAGAACTATTGGTTGGTGACGTCAAGTATGGCAAGTAAGACAGCAATGATGGGGAGGGGTAGATTTTAACTCTTGCTTCTTGCTATGGTGGAATATGTTTGTTATATAATAAAAGATCCCTCTAATACTGAAAGGAAGGCTAGAGTTTAGGGAACTATATAAGGTGGTTTGTAATCATTGTTGGTGCTTCCCCTTTAAACATTCTTGTGAAACAAGTATGCTTATTTTAAAGGTGGGGAAATTAAGTGGTCTGTTTTATGCAGTGGGTCAGAAATAGATATATTCATCACTTGTAAAGAGAGGTTAACATTGGTCGGTTAAATATGACATTGTTGAAACAGGGCAAGATGGAGTAAGCAAAGGTGGGGGCAGAAATATAATTAAGTAAAATGTTTTTAAAACATGAATTGTCTTCACAAGGGAATTCTTCAAAGAAGAAAGGATTGTAACTTTTACTGTTTTTGATAGAAATCTTTCTAAAATATTTTCTATAATTTCTGTTTTCAGAGCACACTAAACATTATCATTTTATTGATTACTCTGAGTTCTCGTTTTGCTAACGTTAGAATTTTTGTGCCATTTTATACTTCAGCAATAACTTTAAACATTTTAAGGTAGTTGTTGCTATGCCAAATGATGCTTGTATATTCTTTGAATTCTTGTAACTGATTTGTAAGATAGTTTTAAAATTTTTATCCCTATCAGCCTTCAGTTCTCTTCATTGTGACTGTATTTATCCTTAGCAACCACCTTCTGGTATGCTGTTTTCAGTATACTATGGCATAGCATAGATTGGTCTAGCTTGCTAGAGTTATGTGTAAACAAAGAAATGAATAGTCTTTAAATGGAGCCTGAGAATTTTATTTCCAGAATAAAGTATACATAATAACAGTTTTGGCTTTTCAGAAAGTATTTTCCTTTTACGTCACATGATTGAAGTTTCTAAAAAGCTCACTTATGCAAAATTGAGAGTTAAAACTTTAATAGGGAAATATTTTTTCATGGGTAATTTAAGGATTAATATAGATTGAGTATTCCTTATCCTAAACGCTTGGGACCAGAAGTGTTGCAGATTTCAGGTGGTTTTGTTTTTGTTTTTTTGATTTTGGGATATTTGCATTATATCAGTGGAGCACACCAAATCCAAAAATCTGAAATCTGAAATGCTCCAGTTGACATTTCCTTTGAGCTCACCTCAGTGCTTAAAAAGTTTTGGGTTTTAGAGCATATTAGGATGGCAGATTTTACACCACATTGCTTTTCTTTCAGGGCTGTTGATGTGTGGGCCATTGGTTGTCTGGTAACTGAAATGTTCATGGGGGAACCCCTATTTCCTGGAGATTCTGATATTGATCAGCTATATCATATTATGATGTGTTTAGGTAAGACTACACATCTGCATTTTAAATTTTTGAGATTTTTCTATGCATTTGTGTGTGTGTGTTTGTGATTTTTTAAAGCTGTTACGTTAAAGATTATATACGTTTTAAGTGAAGGTAGGGAGCATATAGGAAAATTGTGTGTGTGTTTTATTTTTTCCCTTCAGTCTGGCATTGGTCTATCTGATGCATGTTCTTAATCACACTCATCTCCCCTTTTCCCTCAACAGAGAGGAAAAGAGCAGAGGTTGTGCATTTCTCTGCACTTTTATATACAGTTAATTACACGTAGAGAGGATGCAATGATCATTTATTATTTTTGAGTTAGTGAGCATTTGGTGTAATATAACTACTGTCCTTACTTTCGTATTCAAGAGGAGAGACACAGAGATTTCCAAGGTTGCTTAATCTTGCCTCAGATTTGGACTTTTGCTGTTAGTGCTTTTGACAGAATTTCAAAGCTGGACTATCAAAATCTGACGTTTGTTGAAATATCAACTTCAAATTTGAGGATGGAGCTTGGAAATAACTATTTGATTTGAAGTTTTCAGATTAGAAATTCAATAAGCAGTACAATGGCTTCTTACAGTGGAATTTTCAGATATACTTTACATTCAACTAGATACTAAAGTTGAGAAAAAAGATGAAGTGCTCAAATCTGACCTTAATATGAGCACAAAATCAGTTGACCAAATATTAAATTCTTAAAGGGGTAGAACCGATTTATCTAGATTAGATTCTGTCCATATGACTATTAATATTTTTATTGTTTTATTCAGCACTTTATGCTTTGTAGTTAGAAACAAAGTGCTGGTACTTATATCTGGAAGGTTATAAAATATTCTTTACCCGTCCTTTCCCTACACTCCTTAATACTGCCATGTACTGCCACAGTAACAGCATTGTCTTGAGTCAATTTTGCATGTTGAGAGGGCCCAAACTCCATAAACTGTGTTCCGCTATTTCCTCTACTTCAAACCACCTGTCTCTTTACCACTTCTAGCAAGTTGTATAATAACAGAGATATGTGCTGTTTTCACTTCCAGGTAATCTAATTCCAAGACATCAGGAACTTTTTTATAAAAATCCTGTATTTGCTGGAGTAAAGTTGCCTGAAGTCAAGGAAAGAGTACCTCTAGAAAGACGCTATCCTAAGCTCTCTGAAGTGGTGATAGATTTAGCAAAGGTAATCATATTTTTTGTTTATACTTTCTGACAAGGAATTTGTGCACTATTGAGACTTGTTTTTTCTTTTTTTCTTGTCTAGTTGATCTTTTAGGTCAACAGTTTCCTCTAATGATTTTAGTTTCTATACATTTAGAAAGAATTTAAATAATTTGATGGGGGTAACTTCAGAGAAAAAGGACTGAAAATTTTACCTGTTCTAAAACTCAGTAAGAAACCATTTAGTGTTATCTAGCATTTTGTAAATGTGAAAACATCCTCATTGAAAAATATATTAAAAACCTAAAAATACTGCATGATTTTAACGTTTAACATTTAAAATGCAAGCCCTATGTAAATGGAAAATAAAATAAAAGTAGGATAAGAAAATAAAAAGGGGCCAGACACAGTGGCTCATGCCTGTAATCCCAGCATTTTGGGAGGCTAAGGCAGGTCGGGAGTTTGAGACCAGCCTGGCCAACATGGTGAAACCCTGTGTCTACTGAAAATACAAAAAATTATCTGAGTGTGGTGGCGAGCGCCTGTAATCCTAGCTGCTTGGGATGCTGAACAGAAGAATCACTTGAACCCAGGAGGCAGAAGTTACAGTGAGCTGAGATCGTGCCACTGCACTCCATCCTGGGTGACAGAGTGAAATTCTGTCTCAAAAGAAGAGAAAAGAATAGAAAAGAAAAAGGATAGAGAAGTAGGAAAATATTAAAAAGTAGGGCATAGGATCATGATCTGTATGGTATTGTCAAAGGAGTTTTTGCTTAGCCACTGGATTTGCTGCAGCCAATTTACAAATGACCAATCCTTTTTTATTGTATTTGATTAAGGAAGATGTTAGAGAGATTCTCACTCTATCAAGTGAGAATCAACTCTAAGAGTTGGCCTTTTTGGAATTATTAGCTCAAAAAATTCTTATTAGTTAAGATTGTTTAAAGTATTGATAAAATACCTGCCTCTGAAACACTAAGATATAACATTTACCAAATTTTTTTTGTTTTTTAATTCTTTTTTTTTCTTTTTTTCTGCCTTCTCTGCACTAGCATGTTTTTAAATTCTTTAACTTACGAAGTTTAATAAGCTTATAACTAATTATAACAAGTTCTTAGAATAATACATTTCCAGTTTTTTACATAATCTTCTAACAGATGGAAATATTTTTAATTGGTATAAGGTTTGTGATCTGTCTGTAAGGAGATATAAAGGGAATAAAGGTAAACTATTGTCCAACTTATGTACCTTAAGTAGAACCATATAAAACTTTTAAAACATTTTATTTTGGAAAATTTCAAACAGAAAAGAAAATAGAAAGAATAGTTATATATTGAACCTTCATGTACTCGTCGTCTACTTTCAACAATTATCAAGCTTTTGATAATATTGTTTAATTTATCCACACTATCTTCAACTTTTTTTTTTTTTTTGGAGTATTTTGAAGCAAATCTCAGACATCTTATTTTACTTATAAGTAGCACAGTTGTGCAGAGAACTTTTCTTGTTCACTTAAAGCTACTTATTGAGTCTCATCTATTTTTACTGGCATTTTAAGAGTTTTAATCAATCAGAACAAGACTTTGCAATAAAATAAAATAAAATAATCTTTGTAAAGCATCTAGCATAGTTATAAGCACAGAGTAAATTCTTTCTCTTCTATTCTGTAATAACCTTAAGTTTTAAAAATTCCAAATAATTTCTTACTATCATAAAATATCTAATTGATATTTAAAGTTTCATTAATTTTCACAAAATTTCATTTTATACTTTGAATTAGGATCTAAATGAAGTCTATAGATTACAATTGGTCAATATGTTTTTAAAACTTTATTTATAAGCTTCTCTTCTTCTCTTTCTTTTTTGTTTAAACGTTGCAATTTATTTGTTGAAGAAAGTAGATTGTTTGTCTTTAGAATTTTCTACGTAATGCAGTATACATGTTTCTCTGTGTCCTGTATTTCTTATAAACTCACAGTAGAGTTAGAGCTTGATCAGAATCATGTTGATTTTTTGGTAACGCTACTTTACATGAGGTTTGTGTATTTCTGTGTAGAGACACTGAATGTTTGATGGTCTTTCTTTTTGTGATACTAGCAACCATTGATGGTCACTGTTTAGATCTGTGATTAATCTTTATCCTTGACTATAGTTTAAAATTCACTGGCGCCCAAGTGTGGTGGATCTCACTGGTAATCCCAGCCTTTTGGGAAGCTGAGAAGGGTGGATAGTTTGAGCCCAGGAGTTTGAGACTAGCTTGGGCAACATGGGGAAGCCCCCGTCTTACAAAAAATACACAAATTAGCTGGGTTTGGTGATGTGAACCTGTGGTCCCAGCTACTGAAGAGACTGAGGTGAAAGGATCACCTGAACCTGGAAAGGTCAAGACTGCGGTTAAGCCGTGATTGCACCACTGCATTCCAGCCTGGGGGACAGAGTGAGACCCTGTCTTAAAAAAAATCATTGACTATAAAGAGGCATTTAAAAAATATATTTCTAAGTTTAAATGTAGGTAGTTTTTCTTTGATATGAACTCTAGATGTTTTTAATTTTTCAGAAATGCTTACATATTGACCCTGACAAAAGACCCTTCTGTGCTGAGCTCTTATACCATGATTTCTTTCAAATGGATGGATTTGCTGAGAGGTATAGTACTAACCCATGTTTTTCAGGTCACACCAACCTAGGGTTAAAGTAAGTCTTCCACAGTAATCACAAACAGCATTCCTCTTATTTCTGTTCCTACCTACATGCAGTTCCTAGGGGTGGTCTCCTACATTTACTAAATTAGTGCTCTTGGTTTTCATGAAGCAGTCACTTTGTGCTCTTGTTTCTGTCTCCCTGTGGTGACATCTACCAGTCAGATCATTGATTTCTATGTTGCTACCAACTGTGTGATGCCATCATCTTAGATGCTGATGCAGTTACAAAGGCGCCATCTCCTGTTGCTGCCCAACTCATGCCGCACCAAGTCCTTTGATACTGCTGACACTACTGGTGTGCTGGAGACCTTGATGTGCCAAACCTGTGGGTGCCAGAGTTGCTGTCATGTTCTTCTGTGCTGCCCAAGCTGCTGGCAACAGTGCAACTGACAAAACAAAAAGTAGTGAGATGAGTGGCATTAACACGTAGCTTAATAAAAGATAGCTAGATTTTCCTGTTTGCTTCTGTATTCAGTTAGTTGTGATATATTGTTTTTGTGGAAGTATATGAAGAAACTCTAGCCTCACATAAATATGTAGTTGGAAAAGAGAATATTTTAATAGCCTTTTAAGATAATTGTGGGTATTCTTCTGTTCTATAACAAAACTCTGATACCATAGTAAAACTTGGCAGTGGTAGTTTCTTAAAGGCTGGTTGTGTTGTGGAGTCTGAAATCATAATCAATGAGTTTTTCTTCCTTTGTTAAATTAAAATCCATTTGTCTGTCTTGCCTTTTTAGTGGATCTTTTACCCATGCTTGCTTTTGTAATATCATGCTTTAGTCATTTGGAAAATATTAGCTTGCTGAATTATGCAGATCTTAAAAATATTGACATTTCTTTTACAGCATCGAAAATTACATTCCATCTCATAAAAGTTTTTGAGTTTTGGGAATCTGCTAACCTCACAGTGGTAGATACAAGTTTAACAGAATTGTAATTTTTGCATACAATTTTGAATTTTGTCATTGACACAATAATTTCAGTTTTTCTTAAAGTGACAAGATCACTTTATTTGTTAAAAGAAAATGTTTCCCATATACCAAAAGTCTTAATAACCATAGTTTTTCTGTCAGTCTTTCTTTCAAGTAAAAATATCTAGTTTAGTTTGTATCACAAACAATTACACAAGTAGTTTTCTTAAGACAACCATTGCATCTTGGTTTGTAGCAGAGGTGCTTTATGTATAAATTCTTTTTGCCACACAGATGATGAAAAAAGGCATGCATTTAAGAGTTTGGTTTTAATGAAATTAATACCTTTTTACTGCTTCATCAGAGACATTCTTAAGCAAGACTGCCTTTTAAAAAAAAAAGAAAGCAACTGAAAATGTGTGGCTATGAAGAAAGCAATGACTGCTAGTACATTTTGGTTTGACTGCTTTGATTCTTGGTAAGGTGTCAGCAGTTTTATACACTACTGCTTTCATGTTAACCTGGTGAGAAAGACAAACATCTTTATGTTAAAATAATGACTTTGACCTTGGGAACCTTCTGAAGGTTCTTAGGGATCCTCAAAGATCTATACATCACACTTTTCCAAACTGCTAGTCTAGGCCAGGATTTTTCTTATTTTTAATAACATAGACTAGTTTAACATTCAATTTTTTAAAAATAAATATCTTGAAAGTCAATTTTTTTGTAGGTTTATCCATGTCTTACAATTTTATTTTACTATATTTATATGTAGGTTTTCTCAAGAACTACAGTTAAAAGTACAGAAAGATGCCAGAAATATTTCTTTATCTAAAAAATCCCAAAACAGAAAGAAGGAAAAAGAAAAAGATGATTCCTTAGGTGAAGAAAGAAAAACACTTGTGGTACAGGTAAATGTTCATATTTCACATTTTAAATATAATGTACTTTTAAAAAATTTTTTTGAGAAAAAAATGATGAGTTTGAAAACAGTTTTCTGAGCAGTAAGCAAACTGGTAACTTTTAGCTTAGTTGTAAAAATGTAACTTAACAGACCATATTTTGAGTACTTATTATGTACCAGACTTTGCAACGGTGCTTGTCGGAAAATCACACTCATGCAAGAACACCTAGACATGTGTTTTCATTCACACATACACACATAGACACATGGAACAAACAACCCTCGTCGACTTATCTTTCTTAAATGATATGAGTGAAAAATATTGTTTGTAGAAATTTACATTAAGTAAAGCATTTGAAAAGTGAGATTTGGATACTTAAGTTAGGTTTGTTTTTCCTGGTTAATTACCCAGGATCTATTCTTGATAAGGTAATTCAAATCCACCATGAACCCACTCATATCAAGTATACTGAAAGAAGAAAGTTACGAGTTTTGTGTTTGCTTACTCTGAATATGTAAGAACAAAAGTGGCATTTTTGATTCCTCTTCTATGAGTTTTTCCACTAATGTGTGTGTGTGTGTGTCTGTGTGTGTGACCGAGCTGTGTGAATTGCATTTCCATTCTTTTTGTATTTTCCCCATAACTATCTGAATAAGAATCTGGCTTTAATTTTAATCCCATAGGTAGAATAAAGAAAATAGGTATAAAAGGTGATACTTATGAAATTCTGCTCTAGTTGACAAGTACTTTATAAGAATAGGTGAATTTTCGTTCTCTTCAGATGATTAACCTTATTAATATTTTTATTAATGATCAGGATACCAATGCTGATCCCAAAATTAAGGATTGTAAACTATTTCAAATAAAAGGGTCAAAGATTGATAGAGAAAAAGCTGAAAAAGGCAACAGAGCTTCAAATACCAGCTGTCTCCGTGACAATAGGACAAGCCACGTCAAAATAGTGCCTTCAACAAGCCTCAAAGATGGCAGCAATGTCAGTGTGGACCACACAAGGAATTCAGGTGTGGCAATTCCCCCACTTACGCACAATCTTTCTGCAGTTGCTCCCGGTATTAATTCTGCAATGGGAACTGCGACTATACCAATTCAGAGTTACAGGTATGAATTAGCAAAATAAGACCAAAAAATTGTTTAAGGATATATTTAGAAATTGCAGGGGTTTGTCAATTCATCCACATTGTTTTTATTCTCAGAATTCTGGATGCTATTCATTCTTGTCAGGTAGCTCTTTCAAAAGACTTTTTGGCTGTGCGATGAAAATTATTAGCATTTGATCAAAGCAATTCACCTAAGTCCTGAGAAAGTAGGGTTTTACTGCCTAAGATAAAGAGAATCTACAGCTATATAGTCTAGTAATGTGAAAGCAGGTGGTCATAGTAAAAGAGATAATTGGTTTTGAGTGTTTGCTGCTGCATGGTGTGGCTGTGAGCCTTTAGTAGTATACGGAAGTTCCATTTGGGAATTTTGCTGAAAGGAGGGTAATGTATTTGGTAGGAACTGGGGGCTGGTGGGAGGCATGAGGGTAGTGATAAGGAATAGAATGTTTCTCCTGATTCATGTGCATTGTATATTTGAGAGTAGACCTTACATTCTGATTAAACTGCTTGTTAGTTGATGCTGTGTCATTTGGGTTTGTGCTTTAAAAGATAATTATTGTTGGTTCTAACTTAAATTTTTTTTTTTTTTATTGTTACAGAGTGGATGACAAAACTAAGAAGTGTTCTATTCCATTTGTTAAACTGAACAGACATTCCCCATCAGGCATTTATAATATTAATGTGACCACATTAGTAAGTAAGCAGTTCTCAGCAGTAGACAAACAAGCCCCAGTCAGCTCTTGACTTCTATTAAAATTAAATATGATAGTGAAGAACTGAGAATTTTATTTGGAACCATATAAAGTGAAACCTTAAGTGTGCATATATTATCCCAGCCCATCATAGTCATAAATGTGAAATTCTGAAAGTTTAAATAAGTTTTGTAAGTCTGAAAACTTAAATATGTTATTTGTTTTCTTCTTTTTTTTGAGAAGGAGTCTTGCTCTGTCACCTAGGTTAGAGTGCAGTGGCGCGATCTCGGCTCAACTCAACCTCCGCCTCTCAAGTTCAAACGATTCTCCAGCCTCAGCCTCCTGAGTAGCTGGGATTACAGGCACTCACCACCTCACCTGGCTAATATTTGTATTTTTAGTAGAGATGGGGTTTTATCATCTTGGCCAAGCTGGTCTCAAACTCCTGACCTTGTGATCTACCCACTTCAGCTTCCCAAAGTGCTAGGATTACAGGCGTGAGCCACTGTTCCCGGCTTGTTTTATTTATTCTTTAGTAACATAGAAATTTTCTCAACCTGATGATTGCTGCTCAGTTCTTTTTTAGAGTAGATGAAAAGATAAATTGTCTTATCTCACCCACACCAGATTTTTGGTGGCCATATTCTACTGTCCGGGGACGGTAGCTCGCACCTGTAATCCCAGCGCTTTGGGAGCCCAAGGCAGGAGGATAGTTTGAGCCCAGGAATTTGAAACAAGCTTGAGCAACACAGCAAGTTCCTATCTCTACAAATTAAAAAAAAAAAAAAAAACTAGCTGGGCATGGTGGCACATGCCTGTAGTCTTAGCTACTTGGGAGGCTGAGATGCGTGGGTTGTTTGCGCCTGGAAAGTTGAGACTACAGTGGTAAGCTGTGACTTGATTGTGCTCCAGCACCTCAGCCTTCAGGCTGGGTGATGGACCAAGACCGTGTCTCAAAAAAAAAAAAAAAAAAGCAAAAGAGAAAGAAATGAAATGGTTCTGTTTGTTTATATAACAAATATTTATTGATCATTTATTATGTGTGAGACACTGAAGATAAATAAGTCAATCTTTCTTTTCAAGGGCTTCATGATTTAGAGGATCAGCAAATTAAAGCATTGTATCATATTGTAATAGCAGAAGCATGTACAAGATTTAGAGATAGCACAGGAAGGAGCATTATTCTCAGCATGGCCTCCAGAATGTTTCTCTTTTAAAGTTAGGTCAAACCCTCATCACTCTTCTGCTCAACATCTTCCATTAGCTTCTTATCTCTGAGAAAAGGCCAAAGTCCTTACAGGGACTATGTGTACCTGCATGATTGACTCCACCCAACCCTCCATCCCATCTCCATCTGCTCTTGTCAATCAATCAGTTCTACCACACTGATTTCCTTGTTATTCCTGGAACATGGTCAGACATACTTCTACTTTTGGACTTTTGCACTTGCTATTTCTTTTGCTTTAGAACATTCTTCCACAGATAACCCAATGGATTTGCTTTTTCTCTTCCTTAGCTCACATGAAATCTTATTGTGAAGTCTTGTGACTCATTATGCCTCTCTTTATGCTTGATGCCCTCTCCTTGCTTATTTTTTCCATTGCATTTATCTGATATCATCTACGTACTCTTATTTATATATTGTCTGTCTCCCCTGACTAGAATGTAAGGTTGGAAGGCAGAGATTTGTGCTTTTGTTTTCCTCACTGTACTTTACTTCCTATGCAAGTGCCAATATATATATATATATATATATTTTTTTTTTTTTTTTGAGACAGGGTCTCTCTCTGTTGCCTAGGCTAGAGTGCAGTGGCATGATCTTGGCTCACTACAACCTCTACATCTTGGATTCGAGTGATCTTCCTGCCTCAGTCTCCTGAGTACCTGGAATTACAGGCACATGCCACCATACCCAGCTAATTTTTGTATTTTTAGTAGGGTCAGGGTTTCTCCATGTTGGCCGGGTTGATCTCAAACTCCTGACCTCAGGTGATCTGCCCACCTCGGCCTCCCAAAATGTTGGGATTACAGGCATGAGCCACCGCACCTGTCCTGTGTGTTTTATTTTCATTCTTTGAATATGTTAATCTGGCAGTTTGAACTTATTTTTAAATTTTATTTTTTGTATTTGCATATAGTTTTCTTGAACTATTTTATTTTATAGCCAGTTTGAACCAATAGGCTTAGCGCTTGTTCTATGAAAAGAGTAAAGAGAAACATCCAAAAGAAGAAAACTCAAAAGCTCACTGCAGGACTCTTGAAGACTTTCTGGCAGCCAGAATGGCATAACTCACAGAATATTAGGTTCGAGGCATCAAGGAACCTCAATAACTTAATGTCATTATACATGTTTTTTGTGTATATAGTTTATTATACATATATATGTATTTTGTCATGCATACTTTTTTAAGCAGATCACATAAACATGAATTTTTTAAGCAAGTCACATAATCTCTCTGTGTGTCAATTATTTTGAGGCTGTGGAAAGGAATACAGGGTTTCTGTGATTCTTATCACAGAAAAAGAAAAATACTGGAAAAGTGTCAAATTCTTAAGAATGCAGAATTGAAGTGCTGCTGCTATTCCTCGCTATTTTTTCTGCCTTTGCCAACTGTAAAATAATAGTACTAAGAAAGATCAGGAAAATAATTGAAGTTACAATTCTTTACCTAATAAATTGTATTCCTAGGAAGATAGTACCATATTCTAACTCTGAGGAGCAAGACGAGGACAAATGTAGAAAAATGAATAACAAAATTGGGAAAGTGAAAAATAAGCTAGGGAAAGATGTGACATACATATAAAGATAAACTGTTCAATATCTATGACGACAACAGCAACTGTTTACTGAAAAGCCTAGGAAGTGTTGTAAGGCCTGATCATGCTGGCCTGTAGAACCAGGGCATCAATGCCCATCTTTTAACCTTTTACTACTTGCTGAGACTTAACACATTGATAATTGGCAAAGGGAGGAGAAGCTCATAGCAATCAAGTTATCTACTTGTTAGCAATTTTAATGAATTTAATGAGGAAGACATTTGAAATAATTGGATGATTTTTTAATATTATTAATGTCCTTCAAATTTTTTATTATAGACCTTCAATTTCACAAATTTTAGGATACAAACATAGGAGTTACAAAAGAAGGAAAGCCTAGCTAACCTTGAAATTAATTCTTTTGTGTTACCTATTTTGATGATATTAGGTCTCTAGTGAAAAGAATCTCCTTCAGGCAAGTAAGAACAGAAGGGAATACTCCAGGACAGATGTCCATTTGCCTGAACTAAACTCTAATCATCTCCCTGAACTAAGAACCTTGGAAGGTATAGGTATGTTGGTAATGCTTTTACTTTGTATAGTCTGTTTACATTATTTAAAGTGTAAGTTAAATAAACAATTTAAAAATAAAAATTCATAGTAACTTTACATATTTAAGCATGTAAATACCTATTATAGTAAGTACATACTGAGGAGCAAGTAAAGAATGTGAAAAACTAACAAAATGTCTAATATTTTCACTGTGTTTATGGTCATTTTTATCTAGCTCGAAATTCCAGGCTAAGAAAGAAAGAGAACAAAATTCTTTCAGCATCTCGAATTCCTTCCCTGGCTGCTATTGACCTGCACACCCCCAGTATTACATTACATCAGGTACAGAAATACTCTTTATAGAATGGACAGAACTTGGGTCTCTCTCATACTTACTAGTAAAGTATTTTAGGGAGAGTTTGCTATTAAGAATTGTGCAGGTTTATTGGTGGGATCAATAAAGTTTTGCTTGCTAAGATTTGTTTGATTCATTGGACTTAGTACCTTTGTTACATATATATTTACATAACATTTCCTAACTTGCCATAATACTTTTTTTTTTAGAGACATGGTCTCACTCTGGTGGCCAGGCTGGAGTGCAGTAACATGATTCCAGCTCACTACAGCCTCAAACTCTTGAGCTTAAGCAATCAAACCACCTCAGCCTCCCAAGTAGCTGAGATTACAGGCATACACCACTAGATCCAACAAATTTTAAAATTTTTTGTAGAGATGGCGTCTTGCTATGTTGCCTGGGCTGGTCTCAAATTCCTGGCCTCCAGTGATCCTTCTGCTTCAGCCTCCCAAAGTGTTGGAATTACAGACATGAGCTATGGCTCCTGGCCAGTAATCCCTTTTTTATAGGTTAAAAATGTGTGTGTCTGGGTATGCAGCCTAGCTACAGTTTTTGTTAACTATTTTTTTTTTGGTAGTTCATAGTATTTTACTACATTAATTCCAAAGTTATAAAATACCTACCTTTCAAAGGGAGAAACTCTGGAATTGTTTTTATTCTTTCAAAATGGATTATCTATTCGACATTTTTCCCCACAAGACAATCCATTTCATCCATGTTAAAATTTGCTATTCCATATAGTCATCTTTTTCTATCATTGCTCTTAACTTTTCAGAATATGTTTGTTTCTATTACTTTTATATCAACAGCCATAACACTCATTTGTTACCCTGAGAAAATTGGCAAACTTAAATCTTCGGAGCCAACTGTGACTAGCTACAAACTTTGGCTATGGGCATTGTACTTTTCTTTTATTGCTTCAGACAGATTTCCCACCTTTGCTGAAGTTAGGCAACTTTTGTTTTGGAATTAATTCTTCATCTTCATTATTAATACATTTCCATTTCATAGAGAGCTCCTGTATCCATGGTGATGCTTTTTCCACTGTTAATCCCCACCCCCTCTTTTTTTTTTGAGATAGAGTCTCCCTCTGTTGCCCAGGCTGGAGTGCAGTGGTGCAATCTCAGCTCACTGCAACCTCTGCCTTCCAGGTTCAAGTGATTCTTGTGCCTCAGCCTCCCGAATAGCTGGGATTACAGGTGCATGCTACCACATCCAGCTAATTTTTGTATTTTTGGTAGAGGCGGGGTTTCACCATGTTGGCCAGGCTGGACTTGAACTCCTGACCTCAAGTGATCCGCCTGCCTTGGCTTCCCAAAGTGCTGGGATTATAGGTGTAAGCCATTGCACCTGGCCTCACTGTTAACTGTTTAATAGTTCTGTAGTTCTACAAAGGAGTAGTATTACTGAAGAAAACAAATTACCTAGAGATGCTGAGGAAAGGGTTTATTGTGTGGTTGCTTTGCCTTATCTCTTGCCAACAATTTCTATAGCAACATTTAGTTAAAACCGAACAAATTCCTGTCATGTGAAGATTAATCACTGTCACAGATTCCACATTTAGGAACCGTAGAGTATCAATATGTTTCTTATATACTTCTTTACTTCTTTTTTTTTGAGACAGGGTTTTGCTTTGTCATACAGGCTGGAGTTCAGTGGCACCATCATGGCTCAGTGCAGCCTTGATCCCCTGGGCTTAAGCGATCATCCCACCTCAGTTTCCTGAGTAGCTGGGACCACAAGCATACACCAACACACCTTGCTATGAGCCACTGTACCTGGCCTTTTTTTTTTCGGACACATGGTCTTGCTCTATTTCCCAGGCTGGAGTGCAATGGCATGCTCATAGCTCACGGCATCCTTGAGTTCCTCGGCTTAAGCCATCTTTCCACCTCAGTCTCCCAAGGAGCTGGGACTGCAGGTGCAGGCCACTGTGCCTGGCTAATAATTTTTTTTTTCTTTAAGAGACGGAATCTATTTATCCATTTCCCAGCTGAGGGACATTTGAGTTGTTTGCAGTTTTTGACAATTAAACATGAAGTGTTATATAAATATTTGTAAATGTGTTTTTTGTGTGTGAATATAAGGTTTCACATTTAGTTGGTAAATACCTAAAAATGGATTTGCTGGATCATATGGTAAGTATATATTTAACTTTATAAGAAACTATCAAATATTTCAAAAATGACTATGCCATTTTGCATTTCAACCAGCAATGCATAATAATGTCAGTTGTTCCTTATCCTCATCAACACTTGGTATTGTTAGTTTAATTTTAACCATTCTAATAGGTGTGAAGTGGCATCTCACTGTGGTTTTAATTTGTATTTCCCTAATGACAAAGATGTTGAGAATCTTTTCATGTGCTTGTTTGCACATGAAAGAGCTGTATATCTTCTTTGATGAAATATCTGCTCAAATCTTTTGCCTATTTTTAATGGGTTGTTTTCACATTGTTGAGTCATTATTTATTTTGATGTTCAAATTAGTCCAGTTTTGTCTAGTGGGATCCCCTTCAAGGTAGCTTCTGTTTCCTTTTGACATGTCCTCATCATTCTTTGAGGAATTCCTTACTATCTGGTGCACCATATAATGCAGATTGATTTGTACCAGCTTGGAATCAGCCATTTCTCCAAGGATCCCTAGTTTCCTTTTGTAGATAATCATATTTAGAAGTCAAGATCCGGGCTTTAGGTGTGGTCATTGATTTGTGGGGATCGGGGGGTGGGCCTTGTTCTAAGGTCCTCTTAGTGGACAGAGCTAGGTACATAGACATATGCACATACGTATACACATTTACTATGAGTTTATTTCTATTTATTTATTTGTCTATTTATTTTTCTGAGACGAAGTGTCGCTCTGTCACCCAGGCTGCTGTGCAGTGACGTGATCTCGGCTCACTGCAATCTCCGCCTCCCAGGTTCAAGCGATTCTCCTGTCTCAGCCTCCCGAGTAGCTGGGACTACGGGCACGTGCCACCATGGCTGGCTAATTTTTTGTATTTTTAGTAGAGACGGGGTTTCACAGTGTTAGCCAGGATGGTCTCGATCTCCTGACCTTGTGATCTGGCTGCCTCGGCCTCCCAAATTGCTGGGATTACAGACATGAGCCACCGCGCCCGGCTGAGTTTATTTCTATTTCTACCTATGGTTACGAAAATCTACAAAGATGCCTCTAATTCTAATCCAACACCCAGAGTTTGGTCTAGTTTACTATTCTCTTCTTTGACAATGAGAAATTTACCTGTATGTTATTCCATGTATAATTTAACATATGTGCTTATTTGATTATTTTATATATATCTAACCTCCTGATCTACTATAATTTCCTTTTTTCAAAAAAGATACGTTTGTCATGTTTTAACATTAAGGTTTTGTTGGCTTCATAAGACAAGTTGAGCAGAAGTCTCTCTATTTCCTGAAAAAGTTTCTTAGTTGGTATTATTTGTTCCTTGAATGATTGATAGAATTCTCTGGTGAAGCCATCTGTCCCAAGAATTTTATTTTGGGGAAAATTTTGGATAACAATTTCAATTTCTTTTTTTTTTGAGACGGAGTTTGCTCTTGTTGCCCAGGCTTGAGTGCAATGGCCCGATCTCGACTCACTGCAACCTCTGCCTCCTGAGTTCAAGCAATTCTCGTGCCTCAAGTAGCTGGGATTACAGGCACGAACCACCACGCCTGGCTAATTTTGTAATTTTAGTAGAGACTGGGTTTCTCCATGTTGGTCAGGCTGGTCTCAACTCCTGACCTCAGGTGATCCACCCACCTTGGCCTCCCAAAGTGCTGGGATTACAGGCATAAACCGCTGTGCCCGGCAATGATTTCAATTTATTTAAAAGATACAGAGCTATTTGGATTTTCTGTTTCTTCTTGGGTCTGTTTTGGTAGGTTCTATTTTTTAATCCTTTGATTCATGTCATACAATTTAAAAAATTTGTTGGCATGCCGTTGTTCATAGTATTCTCTTATTGTCCTTTTGTTTTGCTTTTGTTTTTGAGACAGAGTCTTGTTCTGTCACCCAGGCTGGAGTACGTGGCAAAATCTCAGCCTACTTCAAACTCCACCTCCTGGGCTCAAGTGATTTTCCTGCCTCAGCCTCCCAAATTACTGGGATTACAGCTGTGAGCCACCATACCTGGCTAATTTTTGTATTTTTAGTAGAGATGGGATTTCACCATATTGGCCAGGCTGGTCTCAAACTTCTAACCTCAAGGGATACACCTGCCTCAGCCTCCCAAAGTGCTGGGATTATAGGCATGAGCCACTGCACCTGGCCTCTTATTGTCCTTTTAGTATCTGTAAAGACTGTGATGATTATTCTTTATTTTTACTATATTATGTTCACTTTCTTTTTCTTGATCAGTATAGTTAGGAGTTTGTCAATTTTGTTATGGTTTTCAACAAAATCAAGCCTTTGGCATTGTTAATTTCCTCTGTTATCTGTCAGTTCCCTATTTTGTTGATGTCTCCTCTTAGTTTTTCCCTTTTACTTACTTTGGGTTTATTCTGCTCAGTTTTTCTAAATTCTTAAAGAAACCTATCACTTGGTCACTTAGATTTTTTTTTTTTTAAAGCTGTACATTTTCCTCTAAGCACTGCTTTACCTTCATCCCACAGCTTTTGATGTATTTTCATTTCTATGCTTATTAAAATCTACAAAGATACGTCTAATTCTAACACAACAACACAGTTTGGTCTAGTTTACTATTCTCTTCTCTGAGAGTGAGAAATTTAGCTGTATGTTATTTTATGTATATTTAGTTATTTGAATAATTATTTTGCATTTATCTAAACTTTAATTTCTTTTTTTTTTTAAAAAAAGATATTTTTGTCATGTTTTAACATTAAGGTTAGTTCAAACATTTTTTAATTTCCCTTAATTTTCCCATTTGTAATTTCTTCTCTGACCTATGAATTATTTTAAAATGTTGTTTAATAGCCAGGTATTTGAGGTTTCCCTAATAGCTTATTATTGATTAATTTGTAATTTAATTCCACTGTGGTCAAAGAATACACTCAGCGTGATCTTGCTTTTCTTAGATTCAATGAGACATGTCTCATGGTCTATGGTCTATCTTGGTGATTGATCTTGTTCCTTTGAAAAAATGTATATTCTTTGTTGGTTGATTAATTGTTCTATAAATGTGAAATTAGATCAAGGTGGTTAGTAGTACTCAGATCATCTGTGCTCTTAATTTTTTTTGTTTAGGTCTGTCAGTTTTTGAAAGAGTACTGTTAAAATCTTTTATTATGTTGTTGAATTGCCTATTTCTCTCTTATGTCTGTTTATTTTTATTTAATTTAATTATTTATTTCAAGTCAGAGTCTCGCTTTGTTGCCCAGGCTGGTCTTGCCCTCCTGAGCTCAAATGATCCACCTGCCTCTGCCTCCCAAAATGCTGAGATTACAGGCATGAGCCACCACACCTGGCCTATATCTATTTATTTTTGCTTCATGTATTTTATTATTTTATTAATTTTTTTTAGAAATGGGGTCTCACTCTGTTGCCCAGGCTAGAGTACAGTGGCATGATCATAATTCACTACAACCTTGAACTCCTGGGCTCAAGTGATCTTCCCACCTCAGCCTCCTGAGTAACTAAGACTACAGGCACAGGTCACCACACCCAGCTAATTTTTTTCTTTTTTGTTTTGAGAGATGGGGTCTTGCTCTGTTGTTGTGACTGGCCTTGCTGTGTTGCTCAAACTGTTGACCTCCTCCTGAGCCTCCTGAGTAGCTGGGATTACAGGTGTGAGCCACCATACTTGGCTGCTTTTTGTATTCTAAATCTCTATTACTAGGTATTTGCACATAATTGTTTTGTCTTTCTGATACATTGTCTTTTTATCATTATGAAATGCCTCTCTATCTTTGGTAGTGGTCTGTACCTTAACCATTCCAAACTTCTTATATGTATGTTTGCATAGTAAATCTTTTTGCTTTCATTTACTTTCACCCTATCTGGTTTTTGTGTTTATATTTAAAGTGTTTCTTTTGAAGACAGCATATAAATAGGATCTTTCCTTTGTATACAGTCTGTCCATCTTTGTCTTTTAGTTGGAATGTGTATTTGTTTATTATTGCTGCTACCTTAGAGATATGGTAGTCCCCCTTATCTGTTATTTTGTTTTCTGCAGTTTCAGTTACCTGTGGTCAACTGTGGTCTGAAAATGTTAAGTGGAAAATTCCAGAAATAAATGGTTCTTAAGTTTTAAATTGCACACCATTCTGAATGGCCTGATGAAATCTCAAGCTGTCCGGCTCTGTTCTGCTGGGGACATGAATCATCTCATTATCCAGTGTATCCACGGTGTATACTTATGCTACCTGCTCTTTTATTGCTTAGTAGCTGTCTAGGCTTTCAGATCAAAAAACCACAATACTCTATATTTAGGGCTTGGTACTATCTGAGGTTTCAGGCATCCACTGGGGGCCTTGGAAAATGTCCCTCATGGATAAGGGGGGCAGCTTACATACTAAATTAATATCCATTTATTATCTCAGAGCTTCTGAGTTGGGCACAGCTGTTTCTCTGCATGAGTCTCACAGGTGGAAATCAAGGTGTCTGCAGGGCTGCATTATTTTCTGGAGGCATTAGGGGAGAAACCATTTCCAGGCTCACTCACTTAGGTTGTTTGGGTAATTTAGTTTCATATGGTCATAGGGCAGAAGTCCCCATTTCCTTGCTGGCTGACAGCTAGGGGTTGTTCTCAGCTTCTAGAAGCCACCCACATTCCTTGGCTCATGGCCCACTTCCTCTGTCTTCAAAGCCAGCAACAGTGGTCAAATCTCTCTTATACTTGAATCTCTGACCACTACTTCTGCCTCATCTCTGACTCACTCTGATGCTAAGAGCTCACATGATTACACTGGGCCCTTCAAGTCAGCTAATTAGTAACATTTATTCCATGTATAAAGTCCCTTCATATCAGTACTGAAATTAGTTTGATTAGCTACAGACAGGAATCTTAAGGGCATAGCTTTATGATCCTGTTGACAATAGAATATTTAGACCATTAACATTTACTGTGATAATTGATATTTTTGGATCTAGTCCCATCTTTTTTTTTTCCATTGATTTCTTTATTTATTCCCAAACTTTCATTAGATCTACATTGTGTTACAATTTTTGTTCTACAACATTAGTTTTCTTTTAATTTTTATACTCCCCTGTGGCACTTCATCCAATTACAAGCATTCATTTATCTTTTTTTTTTTTTGAGAAAGAAAGAAAGAGAAAGAAAAAGTGGGAGAGAGAACAGAATTCTTGCTCTATTGCCCAGGCTGGAATGCAATCTTAAAA
>CAUYQU010074371.1:0-14266 GCA_963574635.1 Cheracebus regulus
ATAGCATGGGGAGAAATGCCAGATATAGGTGAAGGGGAGGAAGGCAACAAATTACACTGCCATGTGTGTACCTATGCAACAATATTGTATGTTCTTCACATGTACCCCAAAACCTAAAATGCAATAAAAAAAAAAAAGAAATTGAGATCAGGTGCAGTAGCTCACATCTGTAATCCCAGGGCTTTGGGAGACTGAGGTGGGAGGATCACTTGAGGTCAAGAGTTTGAGATCGGCCTGAGCAACACAGTGAGATCCCATCATTACAAAAAAATAAATAAAAAATTAGCCACATTTGTGCCTGTGGTGCAAGCTACTCAGGAGGCTGAAGTGGGAGGATTACTTGAACTCTGGAGTTTGAGGTAGCAGTGAGCTATTATCATGCCACCACACCACAGCCCAAGTGGCAGAGCAAGATCCCATCTCTTAAAAAAAAAAATTGAAAATTATGAACCCCCAGATTCCAGAATTTCCATGAACATCAAGCAAAAGAGCTACACCACGTGATACTGTCCGCAAAATTCTTAAAACTAAAATTAGTCGTATTTGATTAATTTGACAAAGAGAAAACTAAAATTAATCATATTTGAAAGAAGAAAAGACACATTGTATATGAACAAACATATGTCTCATCAGAAAAAAAAATGTAAACTAGAAAGATTATAGGTCGTGGTTTAGGTATATTATAGGTAAACCAGGAAGAGTGAATATTTTAACCAAGTGAAAGATGGACTAAAAGCAGCTTAGAGTTGCATACAATAAAGTATAATTTTTTTGGAATATCTTTCAAAAACAGAGGCAAAAATAAGGACTATTTTCGCTGCACAAAAACTGAAAGACTTCATCAATAGCAAACCCACACTACAGGAAACCACAGGAAGTCCTTAGGGGGAAGGAAAAATGAAATAGACATAAACCTAGATCTACAAAAAGAATAACGAACCCCAGAAATGGTGCATGGGCAGGTGACATTATATTACTTGAAGGTTGATTGTCATAGACTAAGGATGTATATTATAAACCATAAAGTAATTACTGTCTTAGGCCATATGTGCCACTATAAAGACATTCTAGAGTGAGTAACTTATAAAGGTAGAAATTCATTTCTCACAGTTCTGGAGCTGGGAAGTCCATGGTCAAGGTGCCTGCAGGTTCAGCGTCCTGTGAGGGTTGCCTTATGTACATAAGATACTGCATTACTGCTGTGCCCTCTGGGCAGGGGGAGCACTGTGTCCTAACATGGCAGAAGGGAGGGATGGGCAGAAAAGGCAAACGCTTCTTCTCTCCAGTTCTTTTATAAGACTGCTAATCCCATTCATGAGGGCTTTGCTCTCATAGTCTAATCACCTCCCAAAGGCCTTATTTATTAATGCAATCACAAGGGCAATTAAGTTTCAACAAATGAATTTGAGGGAACAAATTCGGACTATATAATTACTAAATAACTAAGAAGGAGTTCAGCGAATATGTTTTGAAGAAGATAAAATGAAAATTAAAACTACTCAATTTTGTATTAAATCTACAAAAATGCATACGCTTCTTTTCTAGTTTACGCAGCACTACTTATAGTATATAAGTTAGGAAATAATTAAAATGTTTATGGATAGCAGATTTGTTGACTAAGCCCCCAGTGGGGCCTATTAAACAGCTCTGAAATGCTAAGAAGACATAAGGTTCTTGTCTACATACTGTTTTGGATTGGACTCAATGAATAAAAGCAAATTGGATAGAAATGTGTAGATTATGTGACTGTTCATCTGAAAGGTAAAGAACATATGCATATACATATACGTCCATATTTAGACGTGGAAGTATAAACCAGAATATTTTTAATAGTTATGAAAGAGGAAGGGAACAGAACTGAGCAGTAAGGAATAGAAGTTAATCTTTTAAAACATATCTTATTGAAATATAAAAAAAAGTACATATTTTTAAATCAAGCTCTTAAAAACATGTAAAAAATAAACTAAAAATGAACTAAAGCATATCAATTGGTGACAAAACCTTGCAGAGTGGAACTATTCCAAGTACTTTAAAAATACAATATACGAAATAACAACTCAAACAACATGCAAGCTGAAAATAAACTATAAGAAAATCTAAAACCACCTCCTTTGAGAGATCATGTTGGTGGTAGCATTTTCCATATAGCTATTTTAATATTCTTAGATATAGGCTAGAGAATTATTTTGTGAACCAGAATTTTCAGTGTGAGAGTGGAATTTAGCAATCTAAGTTTGATATTGGAAAAATAAATGTATGCTGATAGTCATTGGTCATGTATTTGGATGTATTCATTTCATCTTATGCTGTGATTCTCAGATTTTCTTATTTTACCTTATTTTTTCTTATCTTGACACCTTTTTATTTATTAGTGACTTTTAAATATATCGTTCTATTATTCAAAATGCTTTTCTTCCTTTATATTAGAAGGTATCCATTTTATATATGGCCAGTTAATTGCTTTAGAATTTTTTCATGCCTTTTTAACATAACAAGTTATTGAATTCATAATATTCTCTTTTTTAGTCTTTAATACACTAAAGATGCTCTCACTTCTAACCTTATGAGTTATTATATTTCAAACTTTAATTTTTATCTTGTTTTACACTATCCAAATTAGACCTAATTAATATTATTTTATTCAAATATTTTATTTAATTTTATACTTTCTGGAGTGCATTGATTATTTATGTCTGAAGTTTACTGATCATGATCTGACAAGAAATACTCTACATACACGCTTGTTTCTAAACAATAAGATTCTGGTTATAGTATGCTGAAAATAATCATACAAATTGACCAAGTCTGTTGAAACCAACTGTGCCCAGAATGTTCCACTTGGAGCCACATATTGTCACATTCAGTAAGAAACAGGGCAGAAGCCCAGGGAAACTATTATATAAGTGATAATTAGAGAGGCAAGAGTTATAGACCAAAACTATGAAATGTGAGTGAGGTGCAAATAGAGTATAACCGATTAGCAACAACTTAGTTAATCATCAGTACAGCCCATTAATATATATATGATGTAATATATATAGATATATTTCCATTTTTCCCAGTTTTTCCAAGGATGCACAGGCCCTAGCACTACAGACTAGGTGTCATAGACAACAGAATTCTACCTTCTCTCAGTCCTGGAGGATGGAAGTTAGAGGTCGATGTGCTGGCAGGGTTCTCCTGAGGCCTCTCTCTCTGATTTGCAGATAGCCACCTTCTTCATGTGTCTTCACATGGTCTTCCCTCTGTGTGTGTGTGTGTCCTGATCTCTTCTTGTAAGGACACTAGTTGTACCGAAATAGGGTCTGCCCAAAGACTTCATATTAATCACTTCTTTAAGTACTCCATCTCCAAATACATTCATATTATAAGGTACTGAGGATTAGGACTTCCACATATGAATTTGGTTGACACAATTCAGCTCACAACAATGCATCTCAGGCTTATTGAAATAAGTAGCTTTTTAAAAGTTGGACAAACCTCAATAAATTAGGGTAGCCAGGATTCAACCCAGGCCCTATCATCAGAACTCATGTATGCGTGATGAAAACTACCTACCAGTCAGGACTCTAATATCTTAGGAAATCATTAGCAGTAAGCAGATAAGATAGCATTGTTAGAATACATTTTTATCTAAAATTCTAACCATTTCTTTATATGTTTATGCTTTGAAGTAAAAATATATCATATTACTTGCACTGGCTTAACACTTACTACAGTAAATATAAAAATAAAGGCAGAAAATATTTTCCTAATATTCATTTTGTGGAAAAGATTATTGTGTAGCTATTTCATCTTCATACATGAAGTACATGTTTGTACGTATTTATGTAGTAAGTCAGAGATAAATTTGTTTGGAGAAAGCAAATTTACCTAAAATCAAAATGGTTTACATTTATGGGCATAGTTTATTGGCACTAAGCATTGCTTTGATGTGTCCTTATCTTTATTGATCAAAAATATATACATTTACCTTCCTCATTTAGGAAGTTTTATATAGCCATTTTTCATATGTCAACCCATTTATGGGCAAGCCTTCCTACAAATCAAATCTGAACACACCAGGCTTACCTGCTGGTACTTTTCATACTTTCCATGACAGGTAAAAATGAGGATTTAGTGCTCTCCTTTGCTTCAATTTCCAAGGCAGCAGACTTGCTCCACGTGCACTCTCACAGAGACAGCAGTATTGCCTTTGAATATGTATCTATGTATATAGCAGATTACTATTACACAGTCCAGGAATACACTAACAGTGTTTTAATTATCTTCCCAAATGAAGAGCTCACATTAGGTTCTATTTATTCTGGTACGTCCATTATGAGTGTCACAAAATAATAGTGTTGAGAAGATAGATTATTGAGGACATTGAAATTAATAACCATTGATAAAAATTGTAAAATGACATTTTTACAGAAACTCATATTCAACATAGATTGACATTTATATAACAGTGAAAGAATCTTTATTAAAACCATTGCTATCTCAAAAAAAAAAAATAGACCTCCCTTGAAAGATGTCAATGTTGGTGATAAGATTAACTTAGAATGTAAGAAAATAGAGGCCATGGCTAAGGTTGAAAGATACGATGGTTTCCCAAGTGACTTTATTCTTGCTGCTGCTGTTTTTGTTTATCCCCAAGGAAAGTGTGCAGACTTAGACTGTTACCCTCTGAGTCTCTAAAGAGCAATTAAGAATATGTGAACATGGGTTGGCCACCTGTAGAATCAAAGCATTGAACTTCAAAATCCTAATGGGTGAATATTGTTTATACCTTACACATTCCAGATATATCTGGTTGAGACAGGAGCTCTTAAATTCAGATAAGACCATCATTTATGAATCTTTTGGACTTCATATATCAGTAAATTTTCCTACATTTGAAAGGGCATCCTGATTATAATTCAATTCTTTTTGAAAAAAAAAATAGTATTCTTCTACCAACAGTTTCTAGCAAGTTTTATTTAAAATGAATGAGAGAGGGGAGTGTGACCATTACTTCCAAAAGATTATTGGATTCCTGAATCTAAGATATTCAATAGTTTCATTTTCCTTTAAATGGATATGAATTTTTACTCTAAGTCTCTTCCATTTTTAAACTATCTCAACATATCTAGCACAATGCTCAGAATATTGTTGGAATATTTAAACTTTGTACCTGCCATAAAAGGCATTTTCAGAATTACACAGTACAATGGAAGACTTATAAATACTGTTTGAATATTTTTAAATGAATTCTGTCAATCATGGATATTCATTGTGTTTCTCAATGAAAATTAAAATGCTTATATAGCAGAGCATTTCTTTTGGAAGTTTTTACTGATCTAACAAATGAATAAAGGACCTAAGATATTTCACCCAAATAAAATTTTCATCAGACAGTGTGGAACTCCAGTTATGAAATAAATCCTGTGCATAGTCACAGGAAGACCCTTTGCCTGTAGCCACCAATTTGGAGATAGATCTTAGATGCCTTGACACTGCACAATAACTGTAATGGGACCTGATATGTCAGGTGGTATGTGACTATGACATATTCACTGAAGATAAATAGATTTCTAAGTGGCCCTAGAGGATTTTCTAAATGATCCTAGATGATGTTTTATAAATGCACTAAATGGTTGTCATAGTATTATTTTGGTTTGAAACAACCAAGACACTATGACCTATTGATGAGATGAGTGATACCAAGCAATGAACAGTATCTACTGGGTTTCTGCTAAATTACAGAAAGCTGTTGTAGCAAATACCCTAATCTCATCTTGAATCACAGCTCCCACAATTCCTACATCTCATGGGAGGGACCTGATGGAAGGTAATTGAATCATAGGTTGGGGTCTTTCTTATGCTGTTCTTATGATAGTGAATAAGTCTCAGGAATTCTGTTGGTTTCAAAGGGGAGTGTCCCCGCAGAAGTTCCACTATTTTCTCTTGTCTGCTGCCATGTAAGATATGCCTTTCACCTTCTCCCGTGACTGTGAGGCCTCCCCAGCCACGTGGAACTGTGAGTCGATTAAACCTCCTTTTGTTTATAAATTACACAGTCTCTGGTATGTCTTTATCAGCAGTGTGAAATGGACTAATACAGTAGCATACACCTCTGTGCAAACACCAGCTTTCCTCATTTGTGCCAGCAACTATGGGTGATAAACAGGAAGCAGGAAGCCTAGACAACAGTCCTGACACTGAACCAAATGATAGAGTGTATCCTTATCCAGAAGCACACATAGACCAGAAAAGAAAACAAGAACTCTCAGAACTACAAGGCTGAACCATAGTAGAATGGGAGAATGTGTTGTGGATGACTAGGAAGTTTTACACCCAGATGTTTCAGGAGCTAAAAGCTGGAGAGAGCCAGTCGAGGTGGCTGAGACCTATAATCCCAGCATATTGGGAGGCTGAGGCAGGCAGATCACCTGAGATTAGGAGTTTGAGACCAGCCTGATTAACATGGTGAAACCCGTCTCTACAAAAAATAAAAATAAAAATAAAATTAGCCGGGCATGGTGGTGCAGGCCTGCAGTCCCAGCTACTTGGGGGACTCAAGATATGAGAATCATTTGAACTCAGGAGGTGGAGGTTGCAGTGACCCAAGATCATGCCACTGCACTCCAGCCTGAGTGACAGAGTGAGACACTGTCTCAGAAATAAATATAAATAAATAAACAGATAAATAAAAGCTGGGGAGCACAGTTGCCTCCACCCACCTTCATGCATCCAAGTCACTGAAATATAGATCACCTTTTACAGCATGGAACAGGTTTTCATATTATCTGCCTTTTTTGAGGTCCTTATATTTTGTTCCCGTTACTAAATACTTATCAAGGGACAACTTAAAATGTAGTATTTCCTTTTCAAGACAGTGGGGTCAGAGTTTATGCTGGTTACAAAAATTGCCAATTCACAAAACTCATATTTTCTTAGTGTGTTCAATAAACTGACATACATTTATTATTCATTTGACTCTCATCAATTTTTCTCTATAAATGGTATTTCATCAAATGTTATTGTACATTTTGTAGACTGTTTCCTCATCACCCTCAGTTTTAAGGTATACTAGATAGTCTTACAGTTGCTGTATCACTATGATTCTGAGGCACCTACATCCTTGGAAGGATTATACTATACATACTTCTCAGTTTAGCAATACTTCAAGAAACAAGATCAAACTAAAATTTTAAAAGACACTCAATAAAATAAAGCATAAATTGAAAATTTAAAAAATGTGTGATACAATTTTGGAATAGTAAAAAGAACTATATGAACTAGTTTCACATTTATACATTAATATACTTATTTCCATAATGTGACTATATTTCAAAGACACTTATTAACAAAGTCTGTTGAAAGCATCATCTATCTTGGGAAGTGTCGTCTCCAGATTTGAGTCATGTTTAGTGTAATCTTATGTGAGGAGGATGGAGAAACTACATCAGGACACTAAGGGTTGAAGGTCAAAACAACAAATGCAGGGAGCTGGATCTGTCATATATTTAAGTTTTTAAAAGAACTGAGTTATAAGTTCTTAAAATTACAGCCAGAACCTCCAGCTTCTGCTGATGGTGTAGACATCTGGAAAATGTGTCTTTATTAAAATTACATTTAAAAACAAATGATATTCAGGGTCATGACTTTCTGAACCCATCAGAGAGCTGAAGTTGCAGGTCAATTAAATAGTTTGAAATGAAGGAAAGAGAGGTACCTCCTACAATAATAACAGAGACGGGCCGTGAACCCTGGCTGACCTGGGGCAGAGCATGGAGAGAAGACAAGGATAAGAGCTCCATGAAGGTAAGAAGAACCTGTCTAAAAGAGTCGGTGGGTTTCTAAAGAGCAAGTATAGCTTACGATGAAAAGAGAGTAACCCAACAGCCACAGGTACAAGGGAAATTTGCTCGCTTCTGTAGAATCTTCTTTATGGACCAGCTCCAAGAGGTGGAGTTAATTTAAATAATGAGACTATGGGCTTTGAGCTGCCACTATCATGAAATGAGACGTCTAGAGTCCTCAGGAGGAAGTGAATGCACCATGCATTTTGAAGAAATGTGAATCATTGAGGGACAGAAACTGGAGTGCGGCAGGCAGCTTCTAAAGCGGCTCTCAGCGATCTGCCCTCCTGGTATTCACTGCCTCGCGTAATCTTTGCCCCTTTTGCGTGTGCTGGACCTGGGGACTTGCTTCTGATAGTTATAATGGAGCAAAAGTGTTGAAATGTCCATTTAAGATTGGGTTGTAAGGGAAGATTACTTCTGTCCCGCTTGCCGGCACTCTCTGTCCCCCCTCTTCCTATGTCCTGGTTCTCAAGAGGTAAGTTTGGGTGGGCCACATGACCAAGGGCTGACGGCAGCCACTGCCCAACTGCCAGCTAGGAACTGAAGCCTTCAGCACAACAGCCTTAAGAGATCGAACCCTGCCAACAACTTTCAGGTGAGCTCTGAGGCGGATCAATTCCCCAAACTGCAGCCCCAGCCAGGATCCTGCATGCACCCCCTGAGAGATCCTGAATCACAGGCCTAGGGAAGCCAGGCCTGCACGCCTTGCCCACACAACTGGTGAGATCATCGGAGTGTTGTTTTAGCTGCTAAATGTGGGTTATTTGGGATGTAGCAGTAAAAGGCCCGTACAGATTTAAAGGGTGAGGTGAGAGGCCTGAGAAAGCCCCCTCAGTGGTGCAGCCTGAGATGGGGAGTGGCCACTGTCGTGGAATAGAATCCAGCTCTGCCTGGACTCTTCTCCTCTAAAGAGTACAAGGTGAGGCCAGGCGCGGTGGCTCACACCTGTAATCTCAGCATTTTGGGAGGCCAAGATGGGCAGATCATCTGAGGTCAAGAGTTCGAGACCAGCTTGGCCAACATAGTGAAAGCCTGTCTTTACTAAAAAGACAAAAATTAGCCGGGCATGATGGCAGGCGCCTGTAATCCCAGCTACTCGGGAGGCTGAGGCAGGAGAATCGCTTGAACCCAGGAGGTGGAAGTTGCAGTGAGCAGAGATCGTGCCATTGCACTACAGCCTGGGCAAGAAGAGCTAAACTCCATCTCAAAAAAAAAAAAAGAAAGGGTAGATAGTTGAAGTCACTGGGTGAAGGCAGTGAACACCATATCCTTCAGGGCATATGTAAAGACTAATTAGGTAATTAAGGCAGTTATTTTAGATAACTCGAAATATAAGTTCCTAAAGTAAATATAGCAAAGCTTTTTTTTTTTTTTTTTTTTTTGAGGCAGAATCTTGCTCTTTCACCAGGCTGGAGTACAATGGCATAATCTCGACTCACTTCGACCTCTGCTTTCAGGGTTCAAGCGATTCTCCTGCCTCAGCGTCCTGATTAGCTGGGATTGCAGACGCCTGCCACCACACCCAGCTAATTTTCGTATTTTTTAGTGGAGATGGGTTTTCACCACATTGGTCAGCCTGGTCTCAAACTCCTGACCTCAGGTGATCTGGCTGCCTCAGCCTCCCAAAGTGCTGAGATTACAGGAGTGAGCCACCACACCAAGCCAGCTTTTTGTTTTTTAATATAAACAGAAGTAAAAGGTACAACAAAATAGCGTAAATACAGAAATTGTAAATCTACAAGAATAAGATTCTCATACTGTATATGAAGCAACATAATATTACATGAAGGCTATGATTAATTAGAGTTTATAGTGTGTAAAATAAATGAAATTTTAGAACCCTCTAAATGTATTATGCTAAGGGGAAAGTTAAGCTCTGGAGACTGAGTCAGTAGCATGTTTGCAGATCTACTTTCAGATTAAACTCTCTAATTGTTCTTGTTCCCATAAATGCCTGTGAGAGACCAGAGAACAGACTGCCCGCTTCCCATCACGGACCTTTGTCATGGATTAACTGCCTCCTTTATCGTTCTGTACCTTTCTCAGACCTGATGGCACCCAAGAGGCCATGATAGTTATATCTTCAGTGTAGAATGTTAAATATAGTTTCCAGAAACAAAAAGACCACCTCAACTAGTCATATTATTGTAGCTATGCATTATGATGAAATTCTACTAAACTCCCATGAGCTTTGCCTATATAAGCAATCCCAGACTTCCACACTTTGGAGCACTGACTTGCATTCTTCGGAATCCATGCTCCTCAGTCAGGTGGCTCTTCCTCAAATTTTGTGCTGGAATAAATTTCTTTTAAATGAGATTCTTACCTTTTCAGTTATTTTAGTGACCAATGTAAATCTCAAGAAAATAATGAAAACTCTAAAATAATAAAATAATTAGTAATAGCTAGTAGTGACTATAAAATGAATGATAAAATTTACTTGATCAAAAAGTAGGCAAAAAAAGGAAACAGATTAAAAAGCATGCAAAACAGCATGATGGTAAATATTTATCCAGTAAATAAAAAATTATATTACATAAAATGATCTAAACATATCAACTTCAAAACAGAAATTGCCAAATGCATTTAAGAAGAAAAGATCCAGTGATACATTTTTTTAAAGAGAAGTCTATTTTAAACATAAAGACATGGATAAGTTAAAAGGATGAGAAAAAAATGCCTGGTAAATGCTAACCAAGAGATAAGAGCCATGCTGAGATAAAATAGACTTCAGATAATATATATTATAATATAATATATATTATATATGTATTTTATATATATTATATATAATATATATTATATATTTAATATATAATATAAAATATATATTTTAATATATAATATATATTTTATATATATAATTGCTCAAATATATATATAAATATATATATATGTATTTGAGCAATTGTCAATTTCTCCTTGATATTGGCAATTGCAGAGTTGGTATTTACAAAAAGCTATCTCCATATCAATCAATGGAAAATAATAGAATCCAAAAATAGATACATTCATATATGGCTCATTGGTTTTCAACAAAGGTACAAGGGCAATTCAATGGGTAAGAGATAGTCTTTTCAAAAAATATGATTGACCATTTGAACATTCCTACCTAAAATGATTAACCTTGGTTAATACCTCATACTGAACCCAAAAATTAACTTGAAATGGATCATACACCTAAATATAAAACCTAAAATTATAAAATTTCAAGAGGAAAACAGGAGAAAATATTTTTGGCCTTAGGTTAGTAACAGATTTCTTAGTTTTAATCCCAAAAGCATGATTATTTAAATAAAATATTTGATAAACTGTACTTTGTTTATTTCTGTATTTTTGAGATGGAGTTTCACTTTTGTTTTCCAGGCTGGAGTGCAATGGTGTGGTCTCAGCTCACTGCAACCTTTGCTTCCCCTGTTCAAGCAGTTCTCCTGCCTCAGCCTCCCAAGTAGCTGGGATTACAGGTGCCCACCACCAAGCCCAGCTAATTTTTTTGTATATTTAGTAAACACGGGGTTTCATCATGTTGTCCAGGCTGGTCTTGAACTCCTGACTTCAGGTGATTCATGCACCTAGGCCTCCCAAATTGTGGGTTTACAGGCATGTGACACTGTGCCACCAACTGTACTTTACTAAAATTAAGATACACTGATCTGTAAGAAGGATTATTAAAAATTAAAATAAATGAAAAAACCAAGGAAAATATATGCAAAACACATTTTCAATAAGACATCTGTATTCAGAATAAACAAAAACTCACAACTCAATTAAAACAAATCTGTGATTATTTAATGTGGTCAGAAGGATGAAAACAAAAGGCCACTGGGGAGTTCTTTTTTGGCAATGGAGCTGGGCTATTATCTTGATTACTGTGGTCATTACATCCAGGTGTACTTTATCAAAACATACAGAGCTGTAAATTAAAATGGTTGTATTTTATTGCAGGCAAATTATACCTCAACAAACCTGATATAAAAAAAATGAAATTAAAGGGAAACTACTGCCAAAATGTGGTATATATATTATAGCAAAAAACACATTATATATTTTAACATTCATTAAAAACAAATAGTTTCTATCTTTATAATTCTCCAATATGTTGATATGTTTTCTGATGTAGAATTATGAAATTTTCACAAAAACTTAATAATATAAAAATTTTAAATGTCATTTAATTTTTGCTAAATAGATAAGGTATATTTTCTTGTATTTCCTTCCAAAACATTTTTCCTATTTGTCACTTAACAATACTTCAATCTGTGTTTTATGTTAGTCTATGGCAAACAGTGATCTTCAAAATGCAGTGGTTTCTAGAAAAGAACTACGGTATAGTTAGGATTTTCAGGTCCTATGTGCCATTCCTGATAAAATAAAAAACAGAATGAGGCTTTGAAGGCAAGCCCATATGACTTCAAATTTCCATCCTTGGTTTTTCTTACTCTTACACGTTTTGAACAAGTAACTTATGCCCTATCTGTGCAAGTGCACATTTATATTTATGCCACATATTATTTGTGAATGTTCACTCAGTGCGTAAATAGAACATGTTTGCCACCTTATCATATACTGTCAATAAACAACAGTTTCTTTTTTTTTTTTTTGCCCCCCAGGAGAAAAGCTTGAAAGTTTGTCTCTTTATGTGATGTTCTGCTCTTATTCCATGGTTCTTGTGCCAGCCTAGCCTTATTTGCATGTTGCAAAATAAAACACATATGGAAAAGAAAAGATTTAGTCTATGTGATGTAAAAAATGATCATCTTTTAAGATCTTTATTTTATACATTTAAAATTAGTGTAATATTTAGTTTACAAAACTTTGAGAAAATTAAATAAAACAATGTTTGGGGAAACAATGTGTAAAATTAAGTGCTACTTGATAATTTATTATTACTATATTAATCAAAGCAAAATTAACATGTGAAAGGCATAGTATTGACAAAAACCTTGCTAAATAACTCATTTATTTATATATTCCCTTAAAAGTTAAACTGTTTCAGATCATTTAGTTTAGAAAGAAAATAGAGAGAAGTAAGTGGCATCAAAATGGAGACTGTGAATAAATAATTGGAAAATATAACTAATATTTAAAGTCATGGCCAGGCACAGGGACTCACGCCTGTAATTCCAGCACTTAGGGAGGCCGAGGCAGGCTGATCACCTGAGGTCGGGAGTTTGAGACCAGACTGACCAACATGGAGAAACCCAGTCTCTACTAAAAATACAAAATTACCTGGGCGTGGTGGCACATGCCTGTAATCCCAGCTACTCAGCGGGCTGGGGCAGGAGAATCACTTGAACCCGGGAGGTAGAGATTGCAGTGAGCAGAGATGGCGCCATTGCACTCCAGCCTGGCAACAGAGGGAGATTCCATCTCAAAAAAAAAAAAAAATTCTTTTTTAAGTTACTTACATTTCTGTTCAATATTCTTTAGCTCATAGTAAGTTCAATGTCAGTAGGTGTTAAGACATTTATGCACATCAAATAAAATAAGTTTAAGAATGCCTATATATACATACAACTTAAAAAGTCATTATGACCTTCTTTACCAATACCCTCAAGAAAAACCCAAATCTTAATCTCAAACTTTATTCAGTGAATGAACTAACCAAGTTGGTAAAAATTGAGGAATTGTTTCAATGACAAAAAAATGGTTATATTTGGTGGCCAACTGAAAAGGATCATCCCAGGTTGAGATTAGGCACAATCATTTATGCCAATGGGGATTATTATCCTATTAATCCATTTATGCCTGAGGTTACAATTTTTTGCATTTTTGAATTCAGACCTTGACAGTGACCTTGAGCAGTAGGATATAAATAAATCCCAAAGGCTTGGCCTTTCCAGTAATAAAACACTAAGCATAAATGGATTTAGCAAAGATTTGTATCAATTTTTTTTCCTGAGAATGAACTCAGAAGAAGAAAAAAGATTCAGAAGGAAAATCTGAAAAGATCAGAAGCAGAAGAAGTAGGGAAGACCCCGATGAAAAGTTAACTAAAATATTAATAAATAGGCCAGAAATATAAACTAAACTAAATTGATCTCTTTATTCTGTGATTGTTTAGATTACTGAGAGATTAGACCATTTTAAAATTAGCAGAGGAAGAGTACATAACTCTAAACTGTCAAAAAATTCTTACAGCTAATAAATGAATCCACTGAAGTTGCAAGATACTAGGTCAAAATTAAAATCAGTTGTATTTCTACGCAATAGCAATGAACAATCTGAAATGAAATTAAGAAAATACATTTTTCTCAGCATCATATTGTACCTATTTTAAAAGTGACCACACAATTGGAAGTAAATCACTCCCCAGCAATTGCATAGCATTTCACAGGTTTAAATAAAATATTGGTTGGCTGCTTATTTGTTATTTTCATCCCCTATTCCTTCCTGTCTCCATTGTTAAACACAATTATTGGCATAAAAGAGGT
>CAUYQU010074372.1:0-65440 GCA_963574635.1 Cheracebus regulus
CCATGTGTGTACCTATGCAACAATCTTGCACGTTCTTCACATGTATCCCAAAACCTAAAATGCAATTTATAAAAATTAAAAAAAATTAAAAAATTTAAAAAAATCTAACTTAAAATTCCCAACTGTTAGCAAGTTAAACACCATACATCTATATAACCCATGTGTTTTTTTAATAATCTATATTTTAATGATATCACAGTGGAAATTAGAAATTGCTTTAAATGGAATAGCAATAAAATTGTGAAAACAAAAGAATTTGATACATTTTAACACCCACTCAGGATTTTTAAAAAGTATTAGTGAAATGGAAATTTTTAAAAATTTACTTTCTTTTTTAACCATAGGAATGACCAATTTGTGTTTTTTTTTCAATTTTTAATCACTTATTGAGGTATTACTGACATACAAAAAGCTCTACATATTTAAAGTATACGACTTATTCAGCTGGGAGATAAACATACTCCTTTGAAACCAATACCATAATCAATGTCATAAATATATCCATTGCTTTTAAAAGTTTCATCTTGCCCTCTTTATTATTTTTAATTCATTAATTTATTTCTTTTGTGATAAGTATACGACATAATATCTAGCAAATGTTTAAGTATATAATACTTTATATATTATTACTATGGTGTATAGTAGCTCTCTAGGGTTTATTCATCTTACATAACTTAAACTTTCTACCTTTTGACTAATATCTCCCTATTTCTACCTTCACCCACTCTGCCTCTATGACTTTGACTATTTTACATTCTTCTTATATGTAGGATCATGTACTATTTGTCCTTCTGTTCCTGGCTTATTTTACTTAACCTAATGTCCTCCAGGTTCTTCCATGTTGTCATAGGAAATTGATTAAATTAATTGCATTTTTACTGAGATGGAGTAAAACTATAAAATAGATCAGATAACTGAAAATGAATAATAAAAGGTGGGATTTGCTCTGTAGTATACTATAGAAATATAAAATTTTAGTATTGAAAATATGCAAATACTTTAAGAAGAGACAAATGGAATTAAGAGTTTAGATAGATTCACATTATAATATAATCAAATTATCAAAGGTAAATTTCTAAACTTTATAGAAGATAACAGTTAAAAACTGGCTTTGTGTATGTTGAAAAAGAAAACACATCATTCATTTATTCAATCTGCAAATATATATAGAGCACCTTACAAAAGCCAAGCTTCATTCTCTATCCTGAGGACTAGAGATATATCAATGGAACAACCAAAGTCTCAGACCTTGGAATTTACAATCTAGCCAAATTATGGAATTTAAAATCTAGTGGAAGAAAACAGAAATTAAAGATATATATTTATATCTATATCTACATCTATATATGACATCATCTAACATACCATATATATAAATATGTACATTAATATAAATAAGTATATATGTACGTGTGATCATCTAACATACCATATATATAATTATATATAATATATATATATATGTTACATTATGTTATATATATATATAGTAATATATATATATGGTATAATATACATATAATATACATATATACCATATATATATATGGTATGTTAGATGATCGCATGTACAATGCCCAAATATAAAGTCTGTAAAGAAGTTGTGATAGTGTTAATGGTAGCAGTGAAGCTGGATTGGTGTAGTTGCTGGGGTGGTGGCAATGTTATTGAGGGTAATGTAGTAGTAGTGGAGGTTGTGCTCCTGGAGGCTGTGCTTATGGAGATGGAAGTGCTTACGCTGTTTATACTGAGGTGTTCAGTTTACTATTCTATTGGTTGTTAGGGAAAACTGTTAATGGAAATCTTTTGAACACAGAACTGATTGAATGAATGAATTAATGAAGAATAGAAGACATGAGAAGGCATAGAGTAAAGTTAGCATAAAATCCAGGTAGTTAAGTGTGTTTGGCATGCATTAGGAACAGAGACTAATGGACCTAGAGTGCAGAGAACACAAGAGATGAGGGTTTCTAAGATCTGCTCAAACTCTTGGTTACCTGAGAAAGAAACAACTTACCATGTAGACACACACACACATGCACACACACACACACACACACACACACACACACACACAGAAAGCTTGTCTTCTGAGTGGTCTCTTTCTTTCATTAAACATTTAATACTGTTTTAAGATTTTGTTTTTCCAGTGGTCTAAATGCTCATGTTTATTGCTATTCCAGTTTGTAACAAATCGTTGAAACACTGTTGACTTAGTCTGTTTCATGTTACTATAACAGAATAAATGAAGCTGGGTAATTTATAAATTAAAGAAGCATATTGAGCTCATAGTTCTGGCTGAGAAGTCCAAGAACATGGTGTTGGCATCTGCTTCTGGTGAGGACCACATGCTGGGTCAGATCATGGAGAGGAAGGTCAAAGGGAAAAGGAACAGCGGGAAAAGACAAAACCCAAGGAGCAGCCTGCTTTATATATAACCACCTGCTTTTGATGGAACTTATCCATTCACATGGGAAATAATGCAATGCATCAAGAGTGAGAGCTCACTCACTATCCCAAGAGAACACCAGCAAATTCAGGAAGGATCTGCCCTGATAACCCAGACAATTCCCACTAGGCCTCTCCTCCCCATACAACCACATTGGAGATCAAATTTAAACATGGGATTTGGTGGGTGGGAACAAACAATATCAAAACCATCACAAATGTAAATGCTCAAGCCTTCTATCTTCTATTTCTAACATCTTCATATGAACAAAAAAATACAGAATATGCACTAATACAATTTTTTAAATGCTTAAGCCTTCAGTTTTAACATCTTAGCCCAATTCAACATTATTTAATAATGTCAAATCTTAGTAATTCTATGTACTAGACCATTCTTGTGAGGCTAATAAAGACGTACCTGAGACTGGGTAACTTATAAAAGAAAAAGGTTTAATTGACTCACAGTTTAGCATGGCTGGGGAAGCTTCAGGAAACTTACCATCATGGCAGAAGGAGAAGCAAATATGTCTTTCTTCACATGGTGGCAAGAAGAAGTGCCAAGCAAGCCAGGCAAAAGGAAAAAAAGCCCCTTATAAAGCATCAGATCTCATGAGAACTCACCCCACCATCACAAAAACAGCATGAGGGTAACTGCCCTCGTGATTCAATTACCTCCCACCAGTTCTCAATTTCAGACCTTGTTATTGGTCTATTCAGGGATTCAACTTCTTCCTGGTTTAGTCCTGGAAGAGTGTAGGTGTCCAGGAATTTATTCATTTTTCTAGATTTACTGGGGGATTCGTTTGCATAGAGGTGTTTGTAGTAGTCTACAACAATGTGGGATCGGTGATGATATCCCCTTTGTCATTTTTTATTGCATCTATTTTGATTCTTCTCTTTTTTCTTCTTTATTAGTCTGGTTAGGGGTCTATTTTGTTGATCTTTTCATTGATTTTTTGAAGGTTTTTTTTGTGTGTGTCTCTGTCTCCTTCAGTTCTGCTCTGATCTATTTATTTTCTTCTGCTAGCTTTTGAATTTGTTTGATCTTGCTCCTCTAGGGTGTCGATTTTAGATCTTTCCTTGCTTCTCTTGTGGGCATTTAGTGCTATAAATTTCCCTCTAGATACTGGTTTAAATGTGTTCCAGAGATTCTGGTATATTGTGTATTCATTCTTATTGGTTTTGAACATCTTTATTTCTGTCTTTATCCAGTAGTCATTCAGGAGCAGGTTGTTCAATTGCCATGTAGTTGTGCCATTTTGAGTGAGTTTGTTAATCTTGAGTTCTAATTGGATTGCTCTGTGGGTTGAGAGAATGTTTGTTATATTTCCATTCTTTTGCATTTGCTGAGGAGTGTTCTACTTCCAGTTATGTGTTCCATTTTAGAATAAGTGTGATGTGGTGCTAAGAAGAATGTATATCATGTGGATTTAGAGAGTTCTGTAGATGTGTAAATCATGTGGATCATGGAGAGTTCTGTAGATGTCTATTAGGTATACTTAGTCCAGATCTGAGTTCAAATCCTGGATATCCTTAATTTTCTGTCTTGTTGATCTGTCTAATATTGACAGTCAAGTAGTAAAGTCTCCCATAATTATTGTGTGGGAGCTAAGTCTCTTTGTGGGTCTCTAAGGAATTGCTTTATGTATCTGGGTGCTTCTGTATTGGGTGCATATTTATTTAGGATAGTTAGCTTTTCTTATTGTATTGATCCCTTTATTATTATGTAATACTCTTCTTTGTCTCTTTTGATCTTTGTTGGTTTAAAGTCTGTTTTATTAGAGACTAGAATTGCAACCCTGCTTTTTTTTTTCTCTCCGTTTGCTTGGTAAATCTTCCTCCGTCCCTGTGTTTTGAGACCATGTGTGTTTCTGCACATAAGGTGTGTCTCCTGAATAGAGCACACCGATTGGTCTTGACTCTTTATCCAATTTTCCAGGCTGTATCTTTTGATTTGGGCATTTATCCCATTTACATTTAAGGTTAATATGTTATGTGTGAATTTCATACTGCCATTTTGATGCTAGCTGGTTATTCTGCCCATTAGTTGTTGCAGTTTCTTCATAGTGTCAATGGTATTTACAATTAGTTATGTTTTTGGAATGGCTGGTATTGGTTGTTCCTTTCCATGTTTAGTGCTTCCTATAGGAGCCCTTGTAAGGCAGGCCTGGTGGTGACAAAATCTCAGCAGTTGCTTGTCCATAAAGGATTTTATTTCTCCTTTGCTCATGAAACTTAGTTTGGCTGGATATGAAATTCTGGGTTGATAATTCTTTTCTTTAAGGATGTTGAATATTGGTCCCCACTCTCTTCTGGCTTGTATCATCTCTGCTGAGAGCTTCCCTGTGAGTCTGATGGGCTTCGTTTGTCAGTAATGAAACTTTTATTTCTGGCTGTCTTAGCATTTTTTCCTTCCTTTCAACCCTGGTGAATCTGACAATTATATGTCTTCGGGTTGCTCTTCTCAAGGAATATCTTTGTGGTGTTTTCTCTATTTCCTGAATTTGAATGTTGGCCTGCCTTGCTAGGTTGGGGAAGTTCTCCTGGATAATATCCTGAAGAGTATTTTCCAACTTGGTTTCATTCTCCCCTTCACTTTCAGGTACCCTGATCAAAGATTTGTTTTTTTTACATAATCTTTTATTTCTTGGAGGATTTGTTGACTTGTTTTCACCCTTTTTTCTCTAATATTGCCTTCTCACTTTATTTCATTGATTTGATCTTCAATCTCAGATACCCTTTCTTCCACTTGATTGATTAGGCTATTGACACTTGTGTATGCTTCACGAAGTTCTCACGTGTTTTTCAGCTTCATCAAATCACTTTAGTGCTTCTTTATGCTGGTTATTCTAGGTAGCATTTTGTCAGACCTTTTTTCAAGGTTCTTAGCTTCCTTGCATTTGGTTAGAACATGCTCCTTTAGCTAGGAGAAGTTTGTTATTATCCACTTTCTGAAGCCTGCTTCTGTCAATTTGTCAAACTCATTCCCCATCCAGTTTTGTTCCCTTGCTGGTGAGGAGTTGTGATACCCTGGAGGAGTAGAGAAGTTCTGGGTTTTGAAGAATTAAACCTTTTTGCACTGGTTTTTCCTCATCTTCGTGGATTTATCTACCTTTGGTCTTTGAAGTTGGTGACCTTCGGATAGGGTCTCTGAGTGGTCATGCTTTTGGTTTATATTGAAACGATTTCTTTCTGTTAGTTAGTTTTCCTTCTAACTGTCAGGCCCCTCTGCTGCAGGTCTGCTGGAGTTTCCTGGAGGTCCATTCCAGACCCTGCTTGTCTGGGAATCACCAGAGGGGGCTGCAGAACAGCAAAATTGTGGCCTGTTTCTTCGTCTGGTAGCTTCATTCCAGAAGGGTGCCTGCCAGATGCCAGCCAGAGCTCTCCTGTCTGAGGTGTTTGTCAGCCCCTGCTGGGAGGTGTCAGGATACACAGGAGTAAGGAAGCCACTTGAGGAGGCAGTCTGACCCTTATCAGACCTCAAGCACTGTGCTGGGAGATTTGTTGCTCCCTTCAATGCTCCCAGGCAGGGATGTCACATCTGCTGAAACTGAACCCACAACTGCCTCTTTACCCAGGTACTCTGTCCCAGGAAGGTGGCGGCTTTAATTAAAAGTCCATGATCAACTGCTGGCTTTTTTCAGAGATGCCCCACCCAGCAAGAAGGGAGTCTAGTGACAGTTTCCCTGCAGAGGCCTTTCTGAGCTTGCCATGGGCTTCGCTAAGTTGCTGTGTAAACTTCCCGGTGACTTTGTTTACACAGGTGAGGTTAAAACTGCTTACTCGAGCCTCAGCAATGGTAGACGCCCTAACCCCACTGAGTTTGACCTTCCCACTTGGAGCTCAGACTGCTGTGAGAATTTCAAGCCAGGGGATCTTAGTTTGCTGGTCTTTGTTGGGGAGGGAACTGCTGAGCCAGATCACTTGGCTACCTGGCTTCAGCCCCCTTTTTCAGGGGAATGGGTGGTTGTATCTACATGGCATTCCAGACACCACTGGGGTATGATATAAAATAAACAAACAATCTGCTGCAGCTAAAACAGCTGCACAGTTTAATGCTGGAAACCCTGGTGCTGGTGTTGTAGGCACCAGATGGAATCTCCTGGTCTGCAGGTTATGAAGATCATGAGAAAAGCATAGTATCTGAGTCAGACTGTCAGGAAAAGTCCCTAATGGCTTACCTTGGCTAAGAGAGGGAGTTCTCTGGTCCCTTGTGCTTCCCAGGGAGACGGCACCCTACTCTGCTTTGGCTTGCCCTCCTTGGGCTGCATCTACTGTCTAACCAGTCCCAATGAGATGAACTCGGTACCTCAGTTGGAAATGTGGAGATCTCCCACCTTCTGCATTGCTCTTGCTGGGAACCATATACCTGAGCTGTTCCTATTTGGCCATCTTGGCAGCTTATCCTAGATAGCATATCTATCTTAAAAGCCAAGTTTGTTTTGGTGAATTAAGGCCAAAAGCGTATCAGTGGGTAAATGTCTATTGATCCTAAGGCTCAAAATAGATTGAAAACTCTGGCATTCTAATGAAGTATAATTTTCTCTACCTAAGCAAAGCCTGCCAATGTGCCAGACTGAATATTCTATTTACAATATTATAAGTACCATTATTTTTATTCTTATCTGCTCTTGCATTACCTTGGTTTAGTGTGATACTCAAGTCAGTCAAACTTGCTTTGGACCTGGGTTTCCTATCCCATGTGCAAGTTCCACTGTATTAATTATTTGAAGAGCCACTTGAGAAACTAAAATATTCCAAAAGTAAGAACAGTTAACTTGTATTATCCTTCCACAAATACGGATAGCAGCTGATTTAATAAATCTATATATGAAAAATGATTATTAATGTAAATACTTATAAATGTAAATACTAATATGACTAATACTAATAAATAATAAATATTAATAACAAATACTACTAAGTGTAAATAATACAGAATATATTAATGTGTTTTTCTTTTTTGCACTTGTGTGTATGACTTTTTTATACTCAACAACTATTACACTTCCAAATAAAACTATCTAGTAATTCAATCACAATACATTCAGCATTGAAAATTCAGCTTCTTTCTTTCTCTATTGTTTTTCAGAAGCCACTATCTCATAATTCTTATTTGTAGGGCTGCACTTAACGTTCAATTACTGTTGACATCTGTATGCACAGTCATGGGCAAAGATGGGATACTTTGCTCATAAGTCCAAAAATACTCAGATGTAATTCAGTCAAGGTTCCTTAAGGGCTATTGTATTAGTCCATTTTTATGCTGCTGATAAAGACTTACCTGAGACTGGGAAGAAAAAGAGGCTTAATTGGACTTATGGTTCCACATGGCTGGAGAGGCTTCAGAATCATGGCAGGACGTGAAAGGCAATTTTTACATGGTGGCAGCAAAAGAAAAATGAGAAGGAAGCAAAAGCAGAAACCCCTGATAAACCAATCAGATCTCATGACACTTATTCACTATTATGAGAATAGCATGAGAAAGACTGGCCCCATGATTCATTTACTCGGGGTCCCTCCCACAACACATGTGAATTCTGGAAGACACAAATCAAGTTGAGATTTGGCTGGGGACACAGACAAGCCATATCAGGTATACACAACATTCTCATCTGTCATTGACATATTCATGTTTAATAAATTGTTTTCGTTTGGTCATAGGGACCAACTGTGAGAATTGTTTGTACCGCGTTCAGGGTAAACTACAGAGACTCTTCTGTTCTTGACTTTTTTCAAAGCTATTTTGTATTTTCATTTCCTTTCATAATTATGAACACTCTTATTTGGTATATACAAAATAGTATTTTCCATTTTCATTTAGACAGAAATGAGGTTACTGATCTGAATTGGTGAGCCCTGGGTCTACACACAGGCAACAGAAGTGCCTGCAGAGTAAAGGGTAGAAGGAATTGCTAAGGAGGGGAAGGGAAAATCCAGCTTTCTAGTTTGAAGTCAGTGGCAGCATTGTGATTGGCCCTGCTTAAGAAAGAGGCTGAAATAATCATGTGGCTTTTGTCTTTGGTTCTGTTTATGTGAAAGCTTACATTCATAGATTTGTGGATGTTGAACCAGCCTTGCATCCCTGGGATGAAGCTGACTCAATCATAACGGATAAGCTTTTTGAGGTGCTGTTGCATTCGGTTTGCCAGTATTTTATTGAAGATTTTTGCATCAATATTCATTACGGATATTAGCCTGAAATTTTCTTTTTTAGTTGTGTCTGTGCCAGGTTTTGTATCAGGATGATGTTGGCTCAAGCAAGAAGAGGCTGAGGGCCAGCCAGGCCCTCAGCATCATCTGGCTCTGGTGGGCGCTCACGTGGTTTTTGAAGTTGCCCTCTTTTGGGACAGTCGCTGAGGCTCTGGGACCCCATTCTCCTTTTCTGAAGTTGCAAGCTTTCTAACACACTGGTCTTTCATTTTGGTAGGGACTGATGACAGACTCTAAGACACCCTTTGCCCACCTCTAGAGTCTTAGCGTTTCTTCCATTGACAAGGTTTCCCACCAGCGCCCCATGGCCACCCTGCGTCTTCCATACCAGGATTCATTGGCCCAGGACATGGCAGGATAGACTCTTCTGAAGTGGCTCCACATTCCATTGTTGCCTCACCTGAGACCTCAAAACTTCCAGTAATTGGCTGATGGGTGTTGAACAAGACAAAACCCAATCCAGAGGACACTGGCTTTGTCTTGCCACTGCTGTGCCCCACCGGCCCCAGGTCACAGCCCACTGGCCTGCCAAGTGCTGCGAATGGAGCAGGGACGCTGCCCTTCCTGCCCTCCCCTACCTTCCAGGGAGCAGACACCTGCATCAGTGTGTTTACATTTTAATGACTATTAGACTCAACTCTGTGGTAGGTAAGAATCACCTGGGAACTTGATAAAGTGAGTGACATGTCCACACTGCCCGCCCCTACAGGTTCTGATTCAGGGGCCTGCTGTGGACCCAGGGGTTGGCATCTTTTTTGAGATGGAGTCTCACTCTGTCGCCCAGGCTGGAGTGCAGTGATGTGATCTTGGCTCACTGCAACCTCCATCTCCTGGGTTCAAGTGATTCTCCTGCCTCAACCTCCCAAGTAGCTGGGATTACAGGCATCCACCACCATGCCCAGCCAATTTTTTGTATTTCTACTCATTTCAGCTGGTTTAATTTTAAAGATCTTAGAATAAGTGTGATGTGGTGCTGAGAAGAATGTATATTCTGTGGATTTGGGGCGGAGAGTTCTGTAGATGTCTAGTAGGTCTGCTTGGTCCAGATCTGAGTTCAAGTCCTGGATATCCTTGTTAATTTTCTCTCGTTGATCTGTCTAATATTGACAGTGGGGTGTTAAATCTCCCGCTGTTGTTGTGTGGGAGTCTAAGTCTCTTTGTAGGTCATGAAGAACTTGCTTTATGTATCTGGGTGCTCCTGTATTGGGTGCGTATATATTTAGGATGGTTAGCTCTTCTTGTTGCATTGATCCCTTTACCATGATCTAATGCCCTTCTTTGTCTCCTCTGATCTTTGCTGGTTTAAAGTCTGTTTTATCAGAGACTAGGATTGCAATCTGCTCCCCCCACCCTTTTTTTTGCTCTCCATTTGCTTGGTAAATCTTCCTCCATCCCTTTACTTTGAGCCTATGTGTGTCTTTGCACATGAGATGGGTTTCCTGAATACAACACACCGATGGGTCTTGACTCTTTATCCAGTTTGCTAGTCTGTGTCTTCTGATGGGCATTTAGCCCATTCACATTTAAGGTTAATATTGTTATATGTGAATTTGATCCCAAACACAAACCCCAACAAGCAGTTTAATAAAATGACACAAATTAAAGTGCAAACTAGTCTGTCTGTGATGAAAAAACAGCAACTTCCTCACAGTATCCCAAGCCACAAGATCAGCCTTGTTTTCAGACATCAGCAGAGCAAATAAACCAGCCAGGAGGCACTGAGCCTTCCCTTGGCCCCCTCCTCCTGGAAGTCTCCCCCAGGGACCACGAGTCTTGTTCCCCACCCCTCAGGGCTTTACTCCGCTGTCACCTTCTCTGGAAGCCTCCCTGGGCCACAGACTTCAACCTGCATGGCCAGACAGGCATCCTCTCCCTCTGCACATGGGCTGGGCCACATTCACACTGACGCTGGTGTCTGCTCCCTGGAAGGTCGGTGGAGGGGACAGCAGGGGCAGTATTCATTCCCAGCACCTGGCAGGCCGAGGGGCTCTGACCTGGGGCCTGGGGCAGTGGCAGGATAAAGCCCAATGCTGTCTGGATTGGGTTTTGTCTTGTTCAACACTCATGTCGGCCATTATTGGAAGCATGTCAGTTCTGGAAGATCCGAAGCTAGGAGGGTGTGCTCCCAAGAAGATGCCTACATCGTTTGGAAACAGAGCTCCAGACTTGGGGCTCCAGTGCTTGGCTAAAGCCACCGGGTGGAAGTTAAAACCAAAAACATGGGGAGTCCCTAGTTTAGGTTCCAAGAAATTATACTGAGAAGAGCAGACCCCTGCCTGGTTTACACGTGACAACAGCTGAGGAGGAGGCCAAGGCTCCAGGCGGCCGGGGTCCCTCATGTTTAGCGCATGGAGTCTTGGGTCCCACATGTGCCAGCAGAGTTGCGGAGACTCAGGCCCAGTTGTGGGGCCGCACATAGGAGAGGGCACTGGCTCTGAGATGGCAGGCTCACACGTTGAGCTCACACACCCAGGACTCGGGGCTGGCGCCAGGGAGAGCGGCAGTGCCTGCAAGGGGCTGGCTCCTGGCTCCCTGGTTCCCTTCCCGGTGTCTCCCCCAGGAAGTAAGATAAATGGGGGGAAGTTGCTACCAAATACTCATGGGCTCATCAGGTAGAAGCAAGACATGAGGAAGCAAACAGCTGGGGCTGAGCTCAGAGCAGAAGAAATGACAAGGGAAGGGAAACTGGGTTCAAGGTGGGATTTCCTAACCCCCAGCGGCACTGACTAGGTCATTGGGCAGAGTGGACAGGGCGCCACAGGGGCGGAAGGGAGCTGGACGGCCCCTCCACCCTGAGCGAAGGCCCTGTACAGCTGGTGACAGTGTGGCTCGAATCCCGCCCTCCCCACCACCCTGGAGCAAGCCCGCCTCTCTGTGCCTGGCTCCTGGCTGTGCCCCTGTGGCCGGCCTGGCTCCAGGGCTGTCTGCCTCCCTCCACAAGCCAGAGGAAGTGAGCAGGAGCCTGGGCAGACGCCCGGGCCAGATGGCAGTGCCCACATGAGGGCACTGGGGCAGAGGGGCTGACCCTGGCCTGGGCTCCTGCTTGTCCCTGGGTGCCGAGAGGGGTTGCTGCAGAGAGTGACAACTCAAACACAGCGTAAGTTACCACTTTATTTCTAAGAGAAAACCCACAGCTGGCCAGGTGCAGTAGTTCACACCTGTAATCCCAGCACTTTGGGAGGCTGAGTTGGGTGGATCACAAGGTCAAGAGATCGAGGCCATCCTAGCCAATATGGTGAAACGCCGTCTCTACTAAAAATACAAAATTAGCCAACCGTGGTGGTACATGCCTGTAGTCCCAGCTACTCGGGAGGCTGAGGCAGGAGAATTGCTTGAACCTGGGAGGCGGAGGTTGCAGTGAGCCAAGGTCGCGCCACTGCCCTCCAGCCTGGTGCCTGGCGACAGAGTGAGATTCTGTCTCAAAAAAAAAAAAAAATCGAGAAAACCCACAGCTGCGTTCTCACACATATGGACTCAGGGGTTTTTGAACACACACAGTTTGTACATCTGCCTGCTTGGGTTGCTCTGCACAATGAGGAAGAAGCTGCATCGTGCTCACAAATAATACACATTCCACACAGCAGCACAGCCCTTTGGGCATCTTTGGAGTTTTGGATGGAGTTCTGGAGTCGCAGAGCCATTTCCAGCCCAGGCCTAGCATGGTCCCTGCCCTTATATCAGAGAGGCCTGAGAGGCACACACATCTTTACAGGCCCAGAAACCCCAAAGGCTGGGAGGCTCTTGTTCTCTGGTGAATCCAGATTCGAGACAAGCTTGGCAAAAGCACCTCAAGCCGAGCTGCAGGCCTAGCCCTGAGGAGCCCTGGCCACCCGGAGCCCACTCTGGAGGCTGCCCGGCCACTCTCCTCTTGCTTTTCCAGGCACTGGGGATAGGGAAGTGTGGCCTCAGGGACATAAGGACCAGGGAGAGTGCAATGGGGAGATGTTTCGCTGTTCTCCTGAGCAGGTGCGCCTCTGAAGGTCACTGTGTACGGTGCCCTACAGCCTGGAGTGCCCTGGGGAGGTCAGGCCCCGCAGCCCTGGAAGTTCTGCCCCAGTCTCAGGTTCCCTGGGCCTGGGCAGCTGGGCTGTGCTCCCTGCAGTCCTTACTGGCAGCACCCTGCCCTGCCGACTCTGGGGGCAGCTGATTGAGGGGCCTGGGAAGACCCCAGGGCCTCTGGCGGGTCGCAGAAGGACTCCTGTAGTGGCTAGTGTTAAAACACACACTCTGAACGAAGAGATCCCCGCCCCCAACAGGCTTTGTGTGAGCAAAATGGCTGTTTATTCACATGGGTGCAGACAGGCTGAGTTTGAAAAGAGAGTCAGCGGAGGGCAGAGGAACAGGAGTTGGTGTTACAGGTTTGGGGTAGGCTGTGGAAAGTTACAGAAGTTACAGTTTAGGGCAGTTTTTGCAAGCTGGGAGGGGGTTGACCAAGATGGGTTACGAAGTTGAACTGCCTTATCAATTGAGGTGGGAATAATGAACAATAGAGAATGTCTCGAAGTTAATTAGGCGCGCAGGGGTTGCTCACTCTTCCCTTGTGCGGTTTTCCGGTTACTTCAGACTTTGTATTTCCAGGAACTCATCTGGAGGTGTACGTGCAGGTCACAGAGGTTACCAGGCAGTCCATGGTGCCGTCAGCCTGAAAGACCTTACATTCCTGTCTTTGTACATAGTAATATAAAGGAAAAAGAAGTGGAATATTAGGGAGGCTGGCACAGAGGGGTGATGGGGCGATGTTCCTCAGGGCTTCTTTGAGCAGGATTAGGGGTGGTGCAGAAACCTAAAAATAGGAAAGAATTTAGACCGCTGGGAGATCTCGGGGCAAGAGGATATTGTGGGGTTGTTAGACGAGCATTTGTACTGGTGTCTGGAGTAAGGTTAGGCCCAAGCAGAAAGGTGCGGCCATATAAGAGTTCAAAGGGGCTGTACCCTGTGGGTTCTTTAGGAGTGGTTCGAATCCCGAGTCCTCTGCAGTGGATAACTCCGGCCATGGCTGGGAGGACATCGGCATTAAGGAGGGCCTTTATTAAGGGGGCAATGAAAATAGGGGACCCCTGTATGGTGAGAAAACATCTTTCTGCCTATATGGCAGCATGGTGGTGTAGGATGTGGAAGGCGTATTCAGTCAGTATAGATATTAACTACGGTAGTCCTTTGGCAAGAGTAAGAGCACGGGTTAAGGAGTTAGTTCAGCTTGCTGAGAAGTGGTGGAAGAGGGGAGTGTGGCAGCCTTGATAACAGATGAATGAGATCCAGCTTTGGCCAGTGCCAACCGACTGGGCTTGGAGGAACTGCCATCCGTAAACCATGTGTGGTCTGGGTCTGGAATAAGAAAAAGAGAAAGCTGGGGAAGTGGAGAGGATGCTATTTGGATTAGGGAGATGCAGTCCTAGGGTTCAGGGTTTGTGGTGGGTATTAAGTGAGAGGCTAAATTGAAGTCAGGTCCGAGAGCAATGGTTACTGTGGGGGTTTCAATACAGAGTGCATAAAGCTGGAGAAGGTGAGGGGCAGAAAGTGTGTGAGGTGTGAAGAGGGAACTAAACTTTGGAGGTTGTGAGAGCTAAAGAGGGTAAGTGGGGCAAAGCCTGAGATTTTGAGGGATTGCTGGTGTAGGCATGAGGGTCACCCCAGGACTGTGAGGTTGAGTTGTTTGGGTAAAAAGGCTACAGGCTGTGGGCCTGGCTCCTGTGTAAGAATTCCGACAGCACAGCCTTTTATTTCTGCTGTGTAGAGAGAAAGGTTGAGAGGAGTTGGGGGCGCTAAAGTAGGAGCAGTCTCTAAGGCCTTTTTTAGAGAACAGAAAGAAGAATGGGGGAAGGAGTTTTGGTCTATGGGGTCAGCTAAGTTTCCTTTTGTACGTTCATAAAGTGGTCTGGTTAGGAGGGCAAAACCTGGCATCCAGAGGCGAAGGTATCCTACAACGCCTAGGAAGGAGAGAAGCTGTTGTTTAGTGGATGGGGTTGGGGTTTGGGAAATCAACTGGATACGGTTAGCAGGGAGAGCGCATGTATGCTGGCGAAGGATTACAACAGATAGGGAAGAAATTTGGGCTTTAGAAGAAAGCATTTTTGAGGTCTAGAACAGAATAGTGAGTTGTAGAAGAGGGTATGGAAGATAGAGTGTAAGGGTTTGTACAACCAGGTGGATGGGAAGTACAGTCTGAGGAGGCGGAGGTCTTGGACTAGTCTGTAGAATTGGTCTGGCTTTTGCACAGCTAAGATAGGGGAACTGTAAGGAGAGTTTGTAGGAACTAAAAGGCCATGTTGCAGTAGGCGAGTAATAACAGGCTTCAGGCGTCTGAAGGCTTGTGCTGGGACGGGGTACTGGTGCTGGGCGGGACAAGGGTGGTTAGGCTTTAAGGGGATGACGAGGGGTGAGTGACTTGTAGCAGGCAATGGGGAGGTGGTGTCCTGCACCCTAGGGTTAAGGTAGGGGGACACAGGGGAGCTATGGAGGCACGTACGGGTTTGGGGAGGAGGGCTGCGATGAGGTGTGGCTGTAGCCCAGGAATCGTTAAGGAGGTAGACAGTTTTGCTAAGATATCTCAGCCTAACGGGGGACTGGACAAGCGGGGGTGATTAGGAAAGAAGTACTGGCCTAATCGACACCAGACTTGGGGAGTTTGGAGAGGCTTGGAAGCCTTGCCATCAATTCCCACAACAGTTATGGAGGCCAAGGAGACAGGTCCTTGAAAAGAAGGCAGCGTGGAGTGCGCGGCCCGATGTTGATTAAGAAGAGGATGGACTTACCATCCGCTGTAAGAGTCACCCAAAGCTCAGCCTCCATGATGGTCCAGGGGCCTCCGAGGTGTCCGGGCAGCGTCCGTCTTCAGCCGCCAAGCCGAGGAGATCTGGGAAGGATTCGGTCCGGGAGCTCTGGGTTGGAGCTCCAGGAGCTCTGAGAGCAGGGACACGAGTCGGACAGTCCAGCTTCCAATGGGGTCCCCGCACAGACGGGGCAGGGCTTAGGAGGAATTCCTTGGCCCGGTGGCCAGGTTTCTGACAGTTGAAGCAAGGTCTGGGAGAGGCGGCCCGACCCTGCCCTCTGGGCACTTTGCAGTCTGCGAGCCGGTGGTGTGGCTGGGGTTTGCCTTACGGCACAGGCAGTGTCTGTAGTTCTGAGATGTGCTGCCGCTAGGCAGCGTCTTCCCTGTTATCCAACACCTTGAAGGTAGGTTGATTAATTCCTGTTGTGGGGTTTGAGGGCCAGATTTTAATTTCTGTAGCTTTTTTAATGTCAGGGGCCGGTTGGATGATAAAATGCATATTAAGTGTTCTTCAAGGGTGAGAGTGGAAGTAGGGATGACATTTAAGTCATTCCAGGTGAGATTATAGAACTGGGTTAAGTATCGAGGATCTGATGAAAAGGAGCCTAACCATTGGCCGATTTGGGAAAGGTCAGATCAAGAGAAAGAAATGTGCACCCTAACTACGCCTTTGGCTCCAGCCAGCTCTCGAAGGGGGAATTGTTGGGCAGGGTGGAGGAGGTAGCCTTGGGACTGAACCGTAAGCCGGACCAGGTACGAGGTGGGGAGGTGACAGGAGGGGCGTAAGGAGGTGGGCTGCTGGCAGAGGAAGAGGGGGGAGGCTCTGGGGGGGTTAGGGCCTGGACCGGGATCTGGTTTGCAATGGGGGGGAGGAGAAAGGTTGGAAGGGTTGATTGACAAGGAGGATTCTGGGTTACTGGCAGAGGCAGGAGGGGTGGGCGGAGGGGGGAGAAGGAAAATTAGGGATGGATTGCGTTGAAAGCAGAGATTAGGGAGGGACTGGAGTGTAAAAAAAAACGCCTGGACATCGGGCACCTCAGACCACCTGCCCATTCATTGTCAAAAATGGTTTAGGTCTCACAGAATAGAACAACTGAAAGTGCTGTTTTCTGGCCATTTGGAACCATTGCCTAATTTGTATTGAGGCCAGGCCGTGTTACAGAAAAGAAAAATGAGACGTTTAGGTTTCAGATTGGGCGATCGTTGAAGAGGTTTTAGGACGAAGGCTAGGGGCAAAGACAGAGGAATACAGGGCGCAACACTGCCCCGGTGAAGGAGGTAAGTTTAAGGAGAGCAGCAGAGACGAGGAGACGGAGTGAGCAGTGCCGGGGTTTTCAGTGGGCGTCCCTGACTGATTCCTGGGCTGTAACGGGTGAGTGATCAAGGCAGGCGTCCCTGGACTGACCAGACACCAAGGGAAGACTGTCTTCCCGAGTCCATGACTGACACTGGAGTTTTTGAGCATGGATAAAGTGTCTCCTTTGCCTCTACTTCGGGAGGGAGACTTGTTTCCTTGGGATTTAAAGGAAAAGAGAGAGAATGAGACTTGCCTCCTTGGGATTTAAAGGAAAAGGGAGAGAGACTCCAAGATAAGTCTCCAAGACTTGTCTCCTTTTCTCTAAAGGAAAAGAGAAAAGAGGGGGAGAGAGAGACGGCTTACCTGATCTGAAGGTGGCGAGAGCTGTTCGGCATGCTGAGTGCCAGCTGCCGGTCTGGTCTAATGTGTTGAGGTCCCAGGTGGGTCTCTGATCAGATGGGGAGCGAAGACAGGGGGCTGGTCTCCCCAAAGGAGAACCCCTGTCCCAGATTTTGGCACCAAATGTTAAAACACACGCTCTGAATGAAGAGACCCTCCCCAAACAGGCTTTGTGTGAACAACAGGGCTGTTTATTCACCCGGTGTGGGCAGGCTGACTCTGAAAAGAGAGTCAGCGGAGGGCGGAGGAACAGGAGTTGGCGTTATAGGTTTGGGGTAGGCTGTGGAAAGTTACAGAAGTTATAGTTTAGGGCGATTTTTGCAAGTGGGGAGGGGGTTGTCATAGGGTCTGGAGTCATGAGGTTGACCAAGATCAGTTACAAAGTCCAATTACCTTATCAATTGATATGGAACAATAGAGAATGTCTGAAAGTTAATTAGGTGTGCAGGGGTTGGTCATTCTTCCCTTTTGTGGTTTTCCATTTCCAGGAACTCATCTGGAGGTGTACGTGCAGGTCACAGAGGTTACCATGCAGTCCATGGTGCTGTCAGCCTAAAAGACCTTACAGCTAGGACTAGGGCACTGCCTGCACCCTCAGGCCTCTGTGGGAGATGTGGGCTGGGAGTAAACCGAACTTGGGACTAGCAGCCCTCAGGGGCTGTGGTGCAGAAGCAGCCGCCAGGGCAGCACCAGGAGGCGAAGGCCCCGAGGGAGACGAGCTGGTGCAGTCCCCTCCCAATTCTACTCAGATAGGCACCCTCACCTTCCTGGGACATAAACTCCTGGGGCTCATGGTGCCAGGGGAGCAGACAAGTTGGCAGCAGACGGATGGATTAATTATCAACATCTCCAGTGACTCAGGGCCCAGTTCTGGCCCTGAAGGCTGCTCAGCCCCTCCAACCCATGTCCGGCCTCACGATGCCTCCTCTGTGCCAGGGCCGGGGCCTCTGCTTCGGCGCCTTCCCCCTAGCAGAGTGACTGTCCACTGGCTTTCAAAGGTGGCACCCCTCAGCTTTCAGAGCTGCAGCACAGCCCTGGGGAGGCTGAGGGGGCTCTGCCAAGCAGGAGACAATAGTAGAGGCAGGTGTGTGGCTCCTGGCTGCGGGGCCTCCTCCACCCTCCCCACTCAGGGCTATAAATACGACGCAAATGGTAAATGCTCCCAGATATTTATCATAAATTACAGGTGGATGATTGTGAGTCTTTAGGCCATGAGACCTCTGGGGGAATATTTCAGTTCTTTGAAAAAAAAGAAGACACTAACCCGATGGGGCAGGAGGCTGTTCAGCCTGGCTTCTGACTGGGAGCTTGCTGGGTGCAGCAGACAGGCGTGGGAGAGGTCAGGGTGCTGGGTGGGTCGGAGGCAGGGCCAGGGCCGGGCAGCACCACGACCAGTGGTCGTCAGAGAGGAAGCAAACGATGGCGTGGGCCCAGGTCGTAAGCAGCCAGAGCCAGATGAGGGGTACCCTGGCCCCCTTCTGCGAGGCTGGAGCATTATGCCAGGAGCAGGTGTTCACTGTACACTTTTTTAAGTGAGTAAAGAGAACAGTGATTTTCAAACAAGGGTGTGGGCGGGGCGCTCGTCTGTGCACCTGTCCCCTGCCTCTGCATGAACCCAGTAGGAAGTCCTAGCTGGAAGGCTTGGGGCTTGGGGCTTGGGGCCAGCACTACACACAGGGAGGGTGAGCATGCCATCCCTCAGAACAGCCTCAGGTGCAGCCAAGAGCCACGAAGGGCAAAGCCTCCTCCCTCCGATCCAAAGGAAGCCAGAGACGTGCCACAAAGACCTACCGCATCCGCTCCTTCTCCCTGGGCCTTGCTTTGCGCTGGCACTGGCTGGGCATTATCTGTAACTGCAAGTCTTCCCTCCAAGCATTCACTCTGCAAATGACCAGGGTCTCCAAAGCCCATCCAGCCCCAAGTATGACTGGGTCCATGTCAGAGAGAGAGATGGGAGCATTCCAGTTGTCCTGCATGCCACTTAAACCATTCCCTTCCCTCTCTTCTGGAAACACCTGAGCAAACACCAGGCTCACTTCCTGAGCCTACTAGGAAGTAGGCTCAACTTCTTCCTAGGACACTAGGACAACTTCTAATTTAATATTGTAATAATAAAGCCACAGCGGCACAGAACCATGAACTGCATTTTCAATTCCTAACTGAACTCCCGCTGGAGCTGTTGTCAGGATAAACACACAGAATCAATGGCTGCAGTTGCCAAAATAAATGGAGCATGCCCACCTCTGCCGTGGCATCGCTGCAGACCTGCCCTGCCCGGCCCAAGCCCGACCTGGGCATCGCTTGGAGGAGCTGGTCACCGCGCAGAAGGCAAGATTAAAATAATAACACCAACGACCAAGCGCTAAGGAGGAAAAACTCCTGGAAGGAAGCAAATTTAATTTTCTTTTCCTCTTTGACACCTTTCTTCCCTGTCCAAAGGGAGGTTCTTAATTGAAGTCTGTGAGGGGGAACGATCCGTCTCTTTATTACTGAGTGGCCTCAGCACACAGAACGCTCGCTTTTTGTTGTAGATTTTACCTTCCTTTTCCCCCTTGGCTCTGGAAAGGATAAGTGAGTACGATTTTGTTATCTTCTAAATTAAAAAGAAGGTGAAGTTGACTGGGTTGGAGCCGTCTGCACAGCAGTTTGACAATTGGGGCGACAGCATAACTACTGGGCAATCTTTTGCACAATTCAAAAGCTTTTTTTCTCTTTTTGCCAAGGAATCAGTCTAACAAACACATCCTACTCTTGCTGAACATAATTTATTTTCCCAACTCTTCTAGGAATAAAACACTTTTAATATATTTGTCAGGAATCGACACTTCATTTAATAAGATTTAAAAAGTGACAATTTAAAGAGCAATTGAGAAGAGTCCCACATCCATCATGGCTCGTGGTGCTAACTAAAATCAAACAATGACAATGACAGCAGAAAAAGCACTGAGAAAATGGCAAAACGTGTCTGTGTGGGGGGGTGGGGAGGGGTTCATAGCTGCTTCAGGTCCAGAGTGCGATGAGGTGGCCCCGCCTGTGAGACTGCCTTGCTGGGTGCCAGCCTGTCTCCTTTCTCACGCCTCTCTGCTCCCCAAGGACTCAGCCCCCACTCTGTGCTGGGCTGAGGGCTCTGTGGTACCCAGGAACACTCCCAGCCACGTGCCAGACCATCCCATCATCAGCACTTGCTTTTGGCGTCAAGTTTTTAGGTTATTTTGGTCCAGGTGGCCCAGGGGAGAAGTGCTTTGTAGGACCAGGCCGGCTCTGGGGAACGCCAGGCTGCCGGGGACTTTCTGGTAGCTGCTCACTTGTCCCTGTTCCCTGGAGATGAGGGCCTTGCCCTGGTGTGTGGTGTGACACACCTTGACTGTGGCCTTCAGGCCCAGCTGGACACACGAAAAGAGTGCCTGCCAAAGTCGGAAGGCCCCTTTGGGGAAGGGCAGTGCCCCTCCCGCCTGGGAGTTCTCCTGGAGTCCGAGGCAGGCTTCCAGCAAAGCGAGGTGAGGCAAGCTGGCAGCGCGGCTGTGGGGGAATGAGGCATCTGTTGCTAGCGACGCCCCATCTTCCCCTTACTTCTCTTTATCTGATAAAAACGGGCAACTTTAAAGTGCTGGAAGACAGGAGGGACAGAGATCTGGAAGTGCATGCCCCAAAGGAAAGTGCCCCACGGGTCAGGGAACTGCAGATATGGGTCTCGGGGTGAGGCTTTGCAGCATGTTCCTTTTCAGATGCGAGGCCGAGCTGCCAAGCTGGCATCTAGTTCCCAGAGCACAGGAGGGCCCTGCGTGCTCTGCGGGCTCCTCTACCCTCTGCACAAGCCCACCCTCTCTTCCTAAGGTCAGCAGCATGCTGCTCCAGGCCTGGGGCCTCTGGACAGGCGATACCCATGTTTAAAAAGAATCACTTGAATGGCTCTTTCAAAACGTTTGAACTCTGCCCTTGATATGACTGATCTGGCTCCTCTGTCCCCATCTGGGTAGAAAACGCACTGGGGAAGGAAGTGCTGAGTGCACAGGAGCTCTCTGGCTAATTGGCAACCTGGGGCTGGAGGCTGACAGAGTCAGCAACCATGCAGGAGGGCCCCCCACCATGAGCAGGTGCCCACCGTTCCTTACAGGAACCTCCTCACATTATGAATTGCCTGAAATCCCAGGGGGGGGTTCCGCTCACCCACACAACAGGGAAGTGGCGGATATCAGAGCTGAGGGGATAGGAAGCAGCTCAGTCTGCGGCTGGAGCCACTGAGGAGGACAGAGAACCATGGACCCTGGCTTCTCCCCCAGGAACCTGTCTGCTCTGCCCAGGTGGCCCTCTGATGTCTGCCGTCCTGTGTTCACATGGAAAGACAGTCTTCCAATTTAATCATGCAGTTTGATGCTACCCTACTATTTCAATATGGACAATCACTCAAAACCAAGTTAAACTAGGAGGAAGCAGCTGACCCGCTGGCTCTTTCTAGACCCAGCCGGTATGTCTTTGAGACAGCAGAAAGGAAACTCCGCACTCTCACCCTCCTCTGATCAGGACTGCAGGTCGGCGCCGAGGACCCAGGGACTGAGATGCTGCTCACATGTCGTGCCATCCTGGGGAGACTCCCAGCAGACACTGATGGCCACAGAGGCCGGAGCTCTGGAGACAGTGGAGGGGCAAGCAGTGATGTGCGCAGTTACCCAGGGCAGTCAGAACTGGAAAGGAAATCACTAAGTAAGAGACGGAGCCAGATCAAGCCACCACTGTCAAATGAGGTCCTTTCAATGAGGATTAGGAGAAAAGCTTCTTAGAACTGCTATTTTTCAATCCCCAGTTGAGTACTGTGGTGTGGTGGAAGCACAGAGCCCCAGTTCTGCATTCCCAGTGCTGATTGATAGGCAGGGAGCTGCCTCTGATGCTCCGCTAAACACACCCGGAGGGGCAGCAAAGCCATGGCAGTCCCGGGCGGGTCTGGCCACACCAGAACTCAGTGTATGTTTATCTAAGTGGACTTCTGAATGGTGAATTAGCAGCGGGCATAGTAACTGTTTCATTGTCAGCCTCCCAAGCGTAAAGGCTGAATACATTTCAGGAACGACAGGTGAATAACTCAGCCATGCGAGTGACGGTTAACTCCAGTGTCCACAGGTTGATTTGCTCGTGTGCATTTGATGAACTTCCTCAGAGGCTTTCCTCTGTGGCCCAGGTGCCAGGATGAGCTGCATCTGCGTCTCATTTAGGAGACACACATGATGGGTCTCTGTCCTCACAAGCTGAACCGTTCAAAACCAAGGAAGGAAAATTACAGCATCAAAAGGGATTAAAACAAGTGATTTGCTGTTTGAGCATTTCAAATAGATCTGGAACACCTATGATTCACTGAATGAGAATAACTAAAAGAAATAAAAAATCATTTAGTTGCCAGGGCAATGTATTCCGTAAGAGTAAGCACTCTGTGGAAGCCCATTTCCTGAGGGTGCCTCCAGGTGACAAAGGCCTGACGTCTCCTCCTCCCTCTGAGCGTTCGTGTGCCATTTTTGCATTCCAACACAGGCCTGTCTATTACTTTGCCCTGTTCCCTGTGCCTGGGTTAGATTAGAGAGGTAGGGTGTTAATGGTGGACTTGATGAAGATTGAAGACCCATTTTCTCCCCCTGGAGACCAGCCTGATTTAGACAAATTGAGAAGAATAAAGCAGCCCCTTTCTGTCCTTGGGAGAAAACCTGTTCTGTGTCCGCTTTTGCAGCCAGGTTGCTCCTCCCTGGGAAGGGGCGGGGTCGGGGGCGGAAACCAAAGACCTCTGCTCAGGGAGGAGACCATTTCCTGTGGTCACTGGAGCCCACCAAGTCACACCAGGCCTGCTGCGTCCTTTATTGGTGCTGCCGGTTGGGGGAGCGTGAGCTGGAGCCTGGGCTGGAGGGCAGCGAGCTGCCACTGGGCGCCCGCAGGGCGTGGGGGTCAAGCTGCTGACCGGCCAGGCTGGTGTCCCCTGTCCCCGATTCCTCACTGTTTTCCTCCTTCTGGCTGCTGTGCTGCTCTGGACACTCAAAGTGGACACAGTGGAACACCTAGGAGAGAAAAGGAAAAGACCTGATGAGTGAAGGGTCAGCGTGCGACCCTGGAGCTGCCACAAGTCAGGATTCTGCCCTGCCCAGCTTTGGGGGCTAGCAGGTGGGAGTTAGAGGAGGTCCTTCCCACTGTCCACGCCTGCCCTGGCACAGACACCTGATGGCAACTGGCATGCTGTAAATACATCTTAGTCAGGACGAAAGGAAATGAGCCAGTGGCCCGAAAGTTAGACACCATGACATGAACTCCTACAAAATCTTCATGCTGGATTATTCCGTTTTTGCGAACCTTTATCTAGTTGGCTCTTTTTTCTTTCTTAGTTTTTTGTATCTGGCAGTTGGGTTAAAAGTCAGTAGGAGTTGATTGTGGTGGATGTTGTTCGAGTCTGTGAGGCTGTGGCAAGCAGGTCCACAGATCAGGTCCACGGTCTGTGTGGCAGCTGCACCTTCTCCCTGTGCCTGCATGGGTCATCTCTGGTACTCTAGTTTTCTCCTGCATCCCACGGCTGTGCACGTGATGTTCAGGTGCGTCTGCAGGGTCCCAGTCTGAGTGCATGTGGATGTGTGTGAGCATGCCCTGCAACAGGATGGTGTCTGTCCTGGGCTAGGTCCTGATGCATAATTCTCCCTGGCCCTGCAATGGTTGAGCACAGACCTTGCTGAGGGAGCTGTGTTGGGGAGCGGACTTCAACATCATATGGTTCAAGCCAGCCTGGAACAAATGCCCCCAGCGTGTAGAAGCCAGCCACATGGCTGATAGTCACCCTGTAGGAGCGAAGTTTGCATACCTGGCAATAGTCGGCCTGGAAGTACCATGAACTCTGTGCCATGCCAGCACCGTGCAGAGCTCAGTGCCCCACAAGCAAAGGTGAGCCATGGCCCCGACCTGGAGAGTAGACAACGTGCTTGCGGGGGAACCTGACGTGCATGTGTGAGCTGTGAGGTGCAGGAGAGAAGGGCGGGGGCTCTCATTGCCACAGCACGAGCATGTGTGCACACGCACACACACGCCCTTCCACTGTAGAATCAAGTTCACAGAGGAGACAAATGTATATCAACTGCAGAATTACACTGAAAATACAAATTCCATGCTTACCTCCCTACACCACTATGTTTTCCATATTCCCACTTCAGTTCATTTACTGACTGCTGTTTTAAATTTCACATGCCCTCACATGAAGACTGAGACCGTGTCTTCCTGGTGTGTCCACTCTGTTTTGGCAGCTGCCATTTTCTTTTACAGGGAACTGATTTTTCTTCTTACAGGGCGGGCGCTCAGCCACTGTCCTCGCCTCCTGCAGACTCCTCACTGCCTCACGGCTGAAGCTGCCCACACTTAGCCTGTGTCTCCCTCCTTTTCCTTTCCTTCCTTCCTTCCTTCCTTCCTTTATAAAATCTTCTGTGGGTTCATCTGCAGGGCTTACTGGTCAACAGCTGGAGGGGCTAGGTCCTAGGGGAAGGCCTTCTGTGGAGATCTAAACACTATTTGGGGCATCAGCTCTGCTCTGGGTTAGGCCAGGTGAATCTGAGAATCATCTTCTAGGTGACAACTATTAATCCACTCCTCTATCAGCTTCCCATTCTAGCACTTTTTCTCTAAGAACACCACTCTGGGCAGGTCGGCCACTCATGGGTCACTTGCCTTGTGAGTGCTCCTCCTTTCATGCCCAGGGATAGGTGAAATCAGGCTCTGCGGGGACAGAACACGCCCTGAGAGTGCAGCCCCGGTCCTCAGCATACCTGCCTGCCTCCATTAAACCCTCTCGTAACCCAGAAAATACACCATTCTCTTTTGCAATATCACCCAGAGCCATATTCTGTTCCCACACCCAAGCACAGGACTTTTCAGGACAGGCTGCATTTGACTGCTCCCTCCCCTGCTGACACTGGAGCTCTTTATCCCGCCCTATCATGTTATTTAATCGGTTATTTGTGTAATCCCTGCTCTCCCTGCTCTGTCAATATCTCCGGGCTGCTCTCCAGAGCCTCAGGCTGACACTAATCCTGGAATTGACTTACATTTGTCCTACTCCTTATTACCTTTCCTCAAGCTCTCTCCTCTGGTATTGAATGGCTTTTCTCTCCTTTTGCTCTTGCAAGGTTCTCTACAGTCCTGTTACATTTCCAGGCTAGCTCTTCCTCCACCAGCCCCACAAGCCTTCAGGGTGCCTCCTGCTCGTCAGCCCACCCACCTGCCTGCCTCCTACTGATCTGTCAGCTCCGATCTGACTCAAGGACCAAGGCTTAGTCGTCCTTCTACCTGCTCGGGTTCTTGCAAAAGAATAAACAAATCGATAAAAACCCTGGATTGAGAAGTAAAGTTTAAAAAGACCTCAGAGTGGCCTAGTGCTACACAGCTTGCTCTTCAGAGCCAGCCTCAGTTCACTGAGGAGGGATCAGGGTGGGTCTCTGCTCCGCACTGTGCTAGTAGGAGCCTAGGAAGAGAAGCTGTCTGCAGTGAGCATGTGATAGACCTCCCACAGACCCGTTGGTGCCCTGGTTCTCATTGCTATTCTCACTTCCAGCTGCATTTATCTCTTGTCTAACTTGGGCAGTGTTAAGGGCACAACTGTGTTTAGCCGATTAGCCAATTTGTTTTCAGATAATAATGCAGATGGCTGTTATTCCCAGCACACCTAACAAGACTGACAGCCAATCTCAACTGTTTCTGTGTTTTCCTATGGCTATTTCTCCTAAAGATCTCAGAACTGTCTCTCTCCCTGACCCCACAGAGCTTTCACAGCAGGCTCTTCAATCGAGTTAGGGGAACTTAGAAGCCCTTGGAAGCCCTAGGCCGTAATTGCCTGACTGAGGTCCCCTGTGGCCCTGTAAGGAATTAGGGCCATCTCAGAGCTGTGTCCGTCTGTGGCCCCAAATCCCATCTAACTGGAGTGCAGTTTTCCTGAGCCTCTCCAAGAAGCCGCGCCGGCGCTGCAGATTCAAAGGCAATCCACAGGGCAACTTTATTAAACCACAAACTGTGGTGAAGATTCTAAGTGAAAAAGAGTGTTTTTACAAATGGACTGACGGTTGATGAGGCAGAGCATGCCATGGGTTGGAGTGGGCAAGCGGCAGGCGACAGGTCGGGAGGGAACGGGCCTCTGCACACACACACAGCACTGGATAAGGGTCACATATGCAGCAGACATGGCCAGAGGATGACACGGCATGCGTGAGCAGGGTCAGAAGGTGCACGCATGCCACAAGCATGAGGGACTTCCTATGTGCCTGACTGGGTGAGGTCCCAGCTGCCCTGAAGGTACACAGTCCAGAAAGGCCTGCAGACATAAGCCAGGGAGAAGGAGCCCCAGGGGAACAGAGGAGGGGAGCCCAGCCAGGCAGGGAGTCAGGGAAGGCTTCCTGGGGGAGGAGACATCTGAGGTGAGTCTGGAAGGAAGAGGCAGCCAAGCTAGAAAGGATGGAGGAAGGAGGACTTGATGTGGAAGGAAAAAGGGAAGAACTACACAGATTCTCAAGCCAAAGGGTAGCGACGGAGCAAGGAGGGCTTGGGAAGCCTGGAGTGCAGCAGGGTGTGGGGTGGAGGGGTGGGGGCAGAGGCCACACACAATGGGACAGGGTGAGGGCCTGGGCAGGGAGCCCGATACTCTTGGACAGAGGAGAGCCTTTAAAAACTAATCTTTCTTAAACTAAAAAATTGTTTTAAAACGAATGTACATTTGTGGTGACAAATTCAAAGAAGAAGTGTTTTTAAAAAGTAGATGACAACAAACCTTTAAACCTTGGAATCTCCTGATTTAGCAATTTGGAATCAATAGGAAGAGTCGTTTTCAAATAAAAAAAGAGCAGAATTAAGTAACGGACTGGATGAGACTGCTAAGGGAAAGGGGTTCCAGTGACTCTTGGGGTTCCCTGGAAGGGACGGGTACAGGTGTACTGTGGTGCTATAGAAGGTAGCAGCAGCAGGTCCCAGGGCTCCAGGCACAGCAGCTTAGACCTGCGCTCATGCCAAGGACTCTCCAGACCCTTTCCCTGCAATGACTTCACTGAGTGCAGAGTCTAGCAGGTGTGTCCACAATGTGGTTCCTGCCCTCAGGACCTCTTGGGCAGACAGGGGCAGAGGCACCTCTGTGCTGGGGCCTGTGTTCCTCTTCTGTAAATGTTGAGTGGGCAAGCTGGGACTGAACCTCAGGGCTGTGCAGCTCTTAAGCCTGGACCTTTCCACTGTATCAACATGCCTGCCTTACACTCATAATTCTACCAGCACGGTGTCAGTAATATTTAATACATCAGAGGTGTATGAAAAACTCATTTTGCCTGGAAGAGAGGTCAGAGAAGGCTACAGAGGGGAACATTTGCACAGGCAAGGCCTGAGGGGTTGGGAGGCAGAGGGAATGAGGAGAGGACTTCCACATAAAGATCGAGGCCCTGGAACCTTGCTCCTGGCAGCCTGTCCCCATTCACTCTGGTCACTCCTCTATGGAGGGGTGTGCCTGGCTCAGTCATCTCTGTTGATGATTTAAGCCTAGAAGCCTTCAGCCAAATATGGCAACTGTGTAGGCCAACATCCAGCTAGCTCCTGGACCACTCAGATGCCCATCAACACATATGAGGCTGGGGTTACTTCTTCTGGGACCCCAGAAATCCTCAGAGTTGCATGCAGTGCAAATGGGCATTTAGATGGGGGCCTGTAGGTGGTCCCAATTCTGTTCTTGGGAGCAGGAGTGAAAAGCAAACCTGTTGGGGGGAAACTGGCACCTTCACTGGTGGCAATGCTGCTGGGGCTGGGCGTGAAGCTGCCTCCGGCCCTTGGAGAGACGTGTGAGGGAAGGGAGGCGGCAGTGCTTTTTATACACAGGAGCTGGAGGAGGGTGATGGCAGCTTGGAGGAAGTCATCACTACCATGGTGGGGGGAAATCTGGAAATATTGGGAATGTACCCTTCCCCCTCCCACTGGAACCCCAAGCTCCTCAGCCCACTTCCTTCCATCAGGCACCTCTGGGCCTCCCTCTAGATGGAACAGCCAAGTCCTGAGTCTCTCTTTGCTCAGAAGCTCATGGAGTTCCATTTCTTTTCTCCAAACCTTCCCAAGACTGCGATATCTCTTGGCAAGGATGTGACCAAAAGTGAATGAGGCATACTGGGCAGAGCCGCACTACTGATTTATGCAAAACCATTATTCCGGCAGCCACCTCCTCCTCCCTTCCCCTTTCCAGCAATCATGTATCCCATTAGCCTGTTTGATTGCCGCTGCTCACAAAGGGGCACCTTCGCTGAACGGTCTTCAATGGCCTCTCGATCTCTCCCCCGAGAGGAGCCGGCTAATTTGGAATGTGGTCGTGTGTATGAATCCGACACAGCCTTAGTCACAATCGGGTGTCCTTTTTTTTGTAGCTGCTGTTTATGATCACTTTGCCTTGCCTCTCTGGGAGCCATAATTCACGACATACCGGAGATAGTCTGGGTGTTCTTTTCTCCGTGAACCCTGCACAGCACATACACAAACGGGCTAGCCCCTTCTTGGTGACCAGGCTAATTCCTCAGTTGGTAGTTGGCTGCTGCCTCTCATTAGAGGGATTCCCTGAGCACTATTTGCTTGACAAATTTTCAAGATTTTTAAAAGGAAAAGCCTCTGCTAATTTTCCCAAGTTGGCTTAAGAGTTGATTGTGAACTGTAGCAGAAATTGGGAAAATTTAATAATTGTTGATCAATGACTCTGCCTTGCTTTCCTGGCTTCTCTTGAGTAATTTCCACAGACTGCTTCCATGCCAACTGATATAAACAGGATTTCTGATCCAAGCTTTCCACTCACAAATACAAGTTGACAAATCTTTATAAAATAAATGCCTATCTCTTGATGTCTGTCCATAAGTCAGATGCAAAGCCATGGCTTCTAACTTACACTCCTCTGAAGATTCCCTATATTTCCCTTTCACAATGGCTGGCTTGGGGGCATCACACACCTATCCAGCATTCAGTGACAAAGCAGATCCTGCTGATGGTCACCATTAACATCTCTCTTTTTTATTTATTTTATTTTTATATTTTAAGTTCTGGGGTACATGTGCAGAACATGCAGGGTTGTCACATAGGTATACACACGCCATGGTGGTTTGCTGCATCCATCACCCCATCAGCTACATTAGATATTTCTCCTAATGTTATCCCTCCCCAATCCCCCTCCCTCCTGCTATCCCTCCCTTAGCCCACCATCCCCCGGCAGGCCCTGGTGTGTGATGTTCCCCTCCCTGTGTCCATATGCTCTCATTGTTCAACACCCACTTATGAGTGAGAACATGTCATGTTTGGTTTTCTGTTCTTGTGTCAGTTTGCTGAGAATGATGGTTTCCAGCCTCATCCATGTCCCTGCAAAGGACATGGACTCATCCTTTTTTATGGCTGCATAATATTATAGTATTCCATGGTGTATATGTGCCACATTTTTTTTATCCAGTCTGTCACTGATGGGCATTTGGGTTGGTTCCAAATCTTTGCTATTGTGAACAGTGCCGCAATAAACATACGTGTACATGTGTCTTTACAATAGAATGATTTATAATCCTTTGGATATATACCCAGTAATGAGATTACTGGGTCAAATGGTATTTCTAGATTATTGAGGAATCACTACACTGTCTTCCACAATGGTTGAACTAATTTACACTCCCACCAACAGTGTAAAAATGTTTCCTATCTCTCCACATCCTCTCCAGCATGTTGTCTCCTGATTTTTTAATGATCGCCATTCTAACTGGCGTGAGATGGTGTCTCAATATGGTTTTGATTTGCGTTTCTCTAATGACCAGTGATGATGAGCTTTTTTTCATATGTTTGTTGGCTGCATAAATGTCTTCTTTTGAAAAGTATCTGTTCATATCCTTTGTCCAATTTGTGATGGGTTGTTTTTTTTCTTGTAAATTTGTTTCAGTTCTTTGTAGATTCTGGCTATTAGCCCTTTGTCAAATGGGTAGATTGCAAAAATTTTTTCCCATTCTGCTGGTTGCCAGTTCACTCTAATGATAGTTTCTTTTGCTGTGCAGAAGCTCTTCAGTTTAATTAGACCCCATTTGTCTATTTTGGCTTATGCTGCCATTATTTTTGGTGTTTTAGTCATGAAGTCCTTGCCCATGCCTATGTCCTGAATGGCACTGCCTAGTGTTTCTTCTAGGGTTTTTATGGTATTAGGTCTTATGTTTATATCTTTAATCCATCTAGAGTTAATTTTTGTATAAGATGTAAGGAGGGGGTCCAGTTTCAGCTTTCCGCATATGGCTAGCCAGTTTTCCCAACACCATTTATTAAATAGGGCATCCTTTCCCCATTGCTTGTTTTGTCAGGTTTGTCAAAGATCAGATAGTTGTAGATGTGTGGCGTTATTTCTGAGGCCTCTGTTCTGAAGTTAACAGTCTATCTAGAGACTATGGAGATGTTTTGTTTTTGTTCCTTTAAAAATGAAGTGCTTCCAACAAAATATTCCTTTTTATAAATCTTGGTTTTACATGTGCATCTGAACAGCCCAACACATTGTTTTCAGTTAAGGAATCATTTAACAGGGGCCAGGCATGGTGGCTCACATCTTGTAATCACGGCACTTTGGGAGGCCGAGGCAGGCGGATCACTTGAGGTCAAGAGTACAAGACCAGCTTGGCCAACATGTTGAAACCCCATCTCTATTAAAAATATAAAAATTAGCCAGGTATGGTGGAGTAAGCATGCCTTGTAATCCCAGCTTCTCGGGAGGCTGAGGCAGGAGAATGGCTTCAACCTGGGAGGCAGAGGTTGTAGTGAGCCGAGATCGCATCACTGCAATCCAGCCTGGAGACAGAGCGAGACACTGTCTCAAAAAAAAAGGAATTACTTCATAGGGAGACATTTCCAAATTGTGAGCAGCAAATTTTCAGTACTGCTTAGGGTGATAGGACACCCAAATATTTTTGCACAAGTACTTATTGCTACTAGGTATGGAAGTAAGTTTCTGGGCGACAATTTTTATATATGGCAACAGCTTTTTTTTTTTTTGAGAGACGGAGGAGTCTTGCTCTGTCGCCAGGCTGGAGTACAGTGGCACAATCTCGGCCTCCTGGTTTCAAGCAATTCTTCCACTCAGCCTCCCGAGTAGCTGGGACCACAGGCTTATGCCACCACACTCGGCTAATTTTTGTATTTTTTTTTTTTTTTAGTAGAGATGGGGTTTCACCTTGTTGGCCAGGATGGTCTCGATCTCTTGACCTCGTGATCTGCCTGCCTCGGCTTCCCAAAGTGCTGGGATTATAGGCGTGAGCCACTGTGCCTGGCCAGAAACAGCTTTTTAAAACAACTTACCAGTGTCATTTTCTCATATTCACATAAGCAAGGATACCCACAGATAATTGGAACTCTGCTGCTTGGAAGGTTCTGGAAAAAGAGCCTTTCCAACCCGTATCACCTCAGGCAGCCCTGGAATTCCTGCCCTCTGTTTTTTATGTGTGTAGACTCTAGAGTTCCAGAGAGAGAGTTACTCTCTTATCTTAATGGGTTTGGCCACAGAGTGGTAGAGGTGTCTTTTATTTATTTAAAAAAACTAAAAAAAAAAAAAAAAAAAAAAGGAAGTATTCTTGTTCGCAGGCTTCTGGGATGCCTGAATCTCCTCACCTGGTAGATGTGGCCTCACCAGGGCCCCCTTCCCACACTGGACAGGCACCAGGAGAGCCTGACCATGGCCCTGCTCTCCCCACAGCACTGGCCCGTGCAGCCCCAGCTGCCTGGGCTGTTCTTCACTTTATGTGACCAGGCTCGGCGTGTGCCTTCTGTCTCAAAGGGCTCTAGCTGTGTGGAGGCTTCCAGCCTCGCCTCTCACTGCTGGCTCAGCAATAGGACTCATCTGAGGGGACCCTCACAAGCTGCTGCTTCCATGCGTCTCACTGCCGGGGGAGCTCATCTGCCCAGGTCTGGGGGCACTTTCTCCCAGGCCAGTTGAGGATGGAGAGTTACTGCTGCTCCAGTATGACAGGTAGAAGGACTGCATTGTCTGAAACAACTGTATGTGCTCAGTGTTGTGCTGCTTTTCCTCTTTTCTTCCAATAAAATCTTCCATAATAAGCATTTAGATATAAAGATACCCACAGAAGGTCTTCTTTCATCATTATGAAACAAACGAAACATTTTTATGCCTTTCTTCCTGTCTCACTCTGAGAAGGGAAGCTTTAAGATCCAGTTCACTCTCCTTATTTCAAAAGCAAGCGACCTGAGGGACAGGGAGGTGAAGTGGCACTGAGGCCACACAGCTGGCTGGAGGTGAGGCTGGCACCAGTGCCGAGGTCCCCTCCCTTCCTTCCCCTCACTGCTCGCTCCCATCAGTGTGTCCTCCACCTCCCTGCCTGCCTGGTGCTGTTTCGTGGAGCCAGTTTCTAGAGCCTCCACCCCACTTTCTTCTTAGCCTGGCTCTTCTGAGGCACCTGGCTTTGATCATTATCTGCAGGTATAATCCTTAAATCCAAGTTTTTCTTTGGATGGCTAACCTTTCCCTGCCTCTCCCCCAGCCTATATTTTTGTGTGACCAAATGCTTCCAGACTGTCTCATAACCATCACAGTTCCACCATTCTCCAAGGGCATGGCAGTCAGCCTTGGTGTGAACTTCACTTATTCCTTGATCTGGCTTCAGGCTGTCATAAGTGATTCCTGAGAGCTCATTTCCCTTGGAATCCTGCACCAAAGCTGTGTCCCATGGTCTGATTTATGGAGGGGTTACTGCATGCCAGGCTGGGCTGTGTGTGATAAAGATGCCACAACACATTCTCTGCTCTCAAGAACTGCAGTGTGGTGGGGACCTAGTCAGAGTCTCCCACTAGGACTATTATGCAGATTCGCAGGTGCCAGGCTGCCCGCTGGACCTGACTATCCCTGTTGTCCCTGTGCCACCTCCTCTCTGGCCCAGTACCTGACTGACATACACCAGACAGGGCCTCCATGTCGCCAGCTGAAACCTAAGTAAGTTAAGTTTTTTTCCCATTATTTCTATTTCCAAGCAGGCTTTCTTTGTGGGCATCCATTCCCAGCTGCTGGGATATGAAGCCCCTGGAGGGCCAGGTTCTCTCCAGCACAGAAGAAGTGGCGTCTGAAGGCTGGCACTGATGTTCTCTGCAGACCAGGAGCTTTTGCGGGGGGGCCTGCCTCTCCACTGCTCTCTCTGTGCTCTGCCACTGGGACGTCTGCTTCATGCTGCTGCTGGCCCACTGGGAGTTCTGGCCCTGGGAGCCAGCACGTGATTGCTTTGAGTTGCGTCTGGGCTGAGACGATGGTCCTCTGGAGGATGCTGCAGGGGAGGTGGGGAGGTCCACGGGGAGCCAGAGAGAGTGGAATCAGACCTGGGGCAGGGTGCCTGGGAAATAATTATCACCATGCCAGGAAGGAGCATTTGGTTCGTGGGTTTTTTTTGGAGAGTCTGTTTCCCTGTTGTTGTTTTTTTCCACTAGAGCCACATGTTGCTATGGGAACCAGGATGGCATGGGAGCCCAAAGCCACTCACTGGCCTTGACAGAAGCCCGTAAATAAATTCTGCCTCATTCCAGGCCTTGAGCTGAGTGGTCCTGGAGGGCAGCTCAAGCAGCCACTTGCAGATTTTCTGTCCTGCTGTCGGCTCGTGCAGATGCCCCTCCAACATGCTTATGGGCTGATCACTTTCCCTGGCATAAGAAGCAGTGAGCGTGCAGAGTGGTCTGCGACCTCCCACCCTCCCAAGCCCTTTAAGATATAAACTCATTCATGGCTCCCAAACTCCAAGGGCCAGGATCACCTGGTCCATTTTACAGATCAGAACTCACCCTTCTTCAGGGCTGGCTGCTGCTTTCATTCACTGATGGCTCTGCCATCAATCAGGTACAACCATTTGAAATGTCACCCAGAGTTAAGGGGATTTTTATGGGGATTAATTTATATCAGGTGGTGAAGCTGTCATCCCCTTAAGGAAGGGTCCTGTCTCAGTTTCTCCCCAAGATCTAGCACAAACTGGTGTACACAGCATGCCCAGAGGAGCCACCTGCTTATCATGCCTGACTCAGTTCTAGGCCAGGGTGCAGCTGGGTTCATTTTGCACATTGCCATCTATTATACCTTTCTGGGAGATGCAGCGGCCTGGGTGTTACAATCAGACTGCCTGGATTCACATTCTGATTCTGCCACTCAAGGCTGTGGTGATCTCATACAAATTAGTTAACGTCTCTTGGCCTCAGTTGTCTCTTTGCTTAAAACCAAACTCTTTACTACAAAAACCGTATGCTAAAAGGCATAGTTTTCTCATAGAAATACCAAGTGGGGCAAGAACCAGCGGTGCCTCCCCCACACTGAGGAAACCCCAATTCTGGCTGAGATAAGATTCATCCCCTTGTTTCCTTTTTCTTAGCAGTTTTACCACTTGAATATGCATGCATGTTATAGTGAAGCTTTGCCTGCTTTTGAACTTTCCACAAATGTAATCCTAATATATGGTGTTCTTTGGTGTCTGGCACTGCTCCTCCAACATGCTGTGATGTTCATCCACCTACAGTCCCTGCAGCCCACTGTATGAGATGCTACACTTTGCTTATCTATCTCTGTGGATGGATGCTCGTGGTATCCCGTCGGGTCCAGGATGAACAGGGCTGCAGTAAGAGCATCCTCACTCGTACATCCTAAACTGGTACAAGAGCTTCATCGGAGAATATACATAGGCGTGGAAGTGAATGCTCAGCCATATGGTGAATGTGTACACATGCTCCTTTAGAACAAAACACCAAATTCTTCTCCAGAGTGACAGGGTCAGTCCATCCGCCCACAGCACTGGAAAACTGCCCCCTGCTCCACAATTTTGCCAACACTTTTAGTATTGAGTTTCCTCATCTTTAAAATGAGGGTGACAGTGGAACCTACTTCACATATGAAGATTAAATAATATGTAATAAATATGAATGGCTGGAAGAGAACCTGGCACACAGTAAGTGCTCAGCAAATACTAGCTACTATTATTGTAATTAATAATATGATTATTATTGTAAGGGTCCTAACCTAGGAGATGCTGAGATATCTGGTGCACATACTTTCCCATTTATAAATGTTTCTGGCTTAAGAAAATCCTCCATCTGACTATAGAAACTCTGTCTTGAAATGTCACGGCTTCTCAATAATGAAAAGCTGGTTTACTACATCTTTTCCTTTACAGCTTTCTTTGACTGACTGGGAGAGGGGGATGGGGTGTACAGATCAGATCACTCATCCATTCATTCAGCTAACAGGTCCTCTACGCTTACACGTGCCAGGCACCATGCTAGATACCAGGGACACAAAGATGAATGTGACACAGCCTCCCTCCTCACTGTGTACCTTCAGTAAGTAAAATGGAGCCCTCAGAGCTGCCTAAAGCCTGTCAATATCATCCTTAGTTTCTATTATTGACTTGGCAAAAACTTTCATGTAGATTCTTGTGAGCAGAGCCCTGTCTTTCTGTAATAGGTTGCAGAGAGTTTGCTTTTCCTACAGTCCTTTTTAACCCTCAAGACTGCTTGTGGGCCCCTGAGCTCCATGCCTACTGAAAAAAATCACTTCAGAACTTTCAAACCTAGGTTTTCATAAAAGCCATAAAAAGAAACAGGCATACCTTCTATTTCTTGAACACCACTGACTGGTTTTCATGGGTGCATAGACTTGATCTCATTTACTCCCAGCTGTGTTTCTTTAAGGATGTAGGTATGTGCCTTTGTTATTTGCTAAGATAATGAAATGGAAGGGTTGCTGGGAGACCCCGCACATCAGAACCAATGTGGTTCTGAGCACAGTTGTTGGGGCTGAAACTAAAGATTCCATCGAAATTTGTCATGCTGTTGACAAGGTCCAGTTTATCTTAGACATGAGAGGCTTAGAAGAGGAGCACGTCTGTCTCCCCAGCAGCTCAGTTAGCATTGAAGGCAGATGGGCACCCACACAGGAATGACCATGAGCTTGCTAAGCTGGCAACTGAGACCACCATAAAGTGACTGAGGAAATGGCCAAGAAGGACCTCCTTGGCCACAGGCACTGGGGAGAACCAGAGGAATGGAAACAATGAAGCAGAAGGCGGATGTGCTGAAAGACAAACCGACATATGTCTGCCATCTAGTGCTGAGCATGGGAGGAAGATAAAGGAGTGGCGGAAAGCATTCGAGGGTAAAGAAGAGACACGTGTGAGCACTGGGCCAAGCACAGGGGAGCTTACAGACCCAGGCGAGCAGGGAGCAGAGGACGTAGAAGCACACTGGTGGGAAGTGAAAGTGGAGGGCTCTGATGAGTTAAGATAAATGACAAGGCGGATGCTGAGTACACAAGGAACGGGGGTCACAGAAGGAAGTGGTGGAGTCTTTAAGAGGTAAGCATTGGGGGAATTAATTGACAGTAGTCGTAAACGTTGCTAAAAAATTAAATGAATTTGTTGCTGTGGTGCTCACAAAGGAAGATGAGAGACAGATGCCAGTAGCAGACGTACACTTCCCAGAGGAGAGGGATGGAATGCTGCAGGAAATCAGAAGCGTGCCAGAGCAGGTGATCAAGAAATCTAAACCCACAGACTGCCGAGGCGGCCGTCGCCTGAGAGCTGGACAGATGGGAGGGAAGTGGAGAAAATTAACATGCAGCAGACGGAGGCTGAGCCTTTGGATGCAGGAAGGCCTCGCTGACTGGAGCAAGACAGACACACACCTACAGCGGGCAAGAAATCCCAGTCCGCCTTAGCTCAGACAGCTCAGCCTGGGGGCCTGCTTCCACGCACCACCTGCTGTCCGCCTTTTCCTATTCCAGCAGCAGCCAGTGTTTGGAGGTCAGGGCAGTTTCCATGGTCACTGTCGCAGAGCTATCAACTCGCTGGGTTCTTGGCCCCAAGAATGACTTCAGGTCTCTCTAAACAGCCGGCCGTTCTGCAAGCTGCTACTTATTCACTGTCCAGGACACTTCCCACCTTTTGCCAAACTGCCCAGCCACGGTCTCCTCTTGAATACTCTCCCACAGGAGCCTCCATGCTGCGCTTCCCCACCAGCCCCTGCTCTGCCCGCCCCTCTCTGGATGGGGAAGCACCTGCAGAAGATGGGCCTAGCTGGGCCATTTGCAAAGTGTTTGTTCACCCAGATTTCCCTTTATTGTACACAGACAGTATTACCTCTCCATGCCATAGACCAATTCCATCGATACTTTCTGAAGTGAGTACAAAGTATCTGGCTTCACAAATGCTGAGAAGCTAAAGGGAAACAGTGTTTCTCTTGCTCTGACTTGAAGGCTGCTGTTATGGACTGATGCTTGTGTCCCTCCCAAATTACTCTGTGGAAGCCCTAACCCGTAATGGAATGAGATTCGAAGTGGGGCCTTTGGGAAGTGATTAAGTTCAGCTGAGGTCATGAAGGTGGAGCCCCCATGATGGGACTGGTGTCCTTATAGGAAAAGTGCGGACCGAGGACTCGTGCCTGTTGTCTCTGTCTCTGTCTCTGTCTCTCTTTCTCTCTCTCTCTCTCTCTCGTGGGAGTGCACACACCTAAGAAGGCCATGTGAGGACACAACCCAGAAGATGGCCCTCACCAAGATCCAGCTTGCGGGTACCCTGATCTCAGAGTCCCAGCCTTCAGGACTATGAGAAATCAATGTGTGACTTTGGCCAATGGAATAGCCCGCTGAGATGGCTGCTGGTGTTATTTGCAAACAAGCAGGGACAGACTGAGGAAACCTTACATCCTCTGCCCTCCCGGCCACCCTCCATAACGAGAGAGGTGCCCTGACCCCTTTATCTCTACAGTTCTGGAGTTCTGGCTCCCATGGGACCAGGAATCAGGGTGGTGCTGCACTCGCATCTCCAGCCTCCTTTCCCATGCTGCGGCCCTCCCCAGCTCCACGAAGTGCTCCTGTCCATGCGGTCATGTTCTCCTCTAGAGCTGTTTCTCCCAGGAATCCTGCCTGACCAAGCCAAGCCATTCTCCTTCCCTGATGTGACCCCTGCCCCTCACACCTCTGAACTTTGCCATACTGGCTTACACACATTTCCACTGTTCTCTAAGATAGCCGTTACTACTTTTATCAAATAATGTCCCAGAACCCAGTATGCTGTAGTAAAGAACATTCTCTGGGGGTTTGCTATATTCTTGATGCCCAGTAAAGTTCAACGTTATTGTACATTTTCTGTTTTTTGAGTCAGGGTCTCTGTTACCCAGGCTGGAGTGCAATGCTGTAATCATAGCTCACTCCCGCCTTGAACTCCTGGGCTCAAGCGATCCTTTTGCCTCGGCCTCCTGAGTAGCTGGGACTACAGGTGCACACCACAATGCCTACTAATCGGTCTTCTTTCTTTTTTTTGAGACAGAGTCTTGTTCTGTTGCCCAGATTGGTATGCAGTGGCACAATCTCAGCTCACTGCAACCTCTGCCTCCTGGGTTCAAGTGATCCTCCTGCCTCAGCCTCCCATGTTGCTGGGATTGGAGGCATGTACAATCATGCCTGGCTAATTTTTGTATTTTTAGAAGATAGGGGGTTTTACCATGGAACTTCTGATCTCAAGTGATCCACCTACCTCGGCCTTCCAAAGAGCTGGGATTAAAGGCATGAACCACCATGTCTGGCCCTTTTTTATTTATTTATTTATTTTTTAAGTAGAGACAAGGTCTCACTATGTTTCCCAGGTTGGTCTTGAACTCCTGAGCTCAAGCAAACCTCTGGCCTCAGCCTTCCAAAGTGTTGGGATTACAGGAGTGAGCCAATGTGCCCGGCTTATTGTGCCTTTTTGTGTACTCTGAGAATGAGATCCGTTCATTATTTATTTTATGACTTAAGATGTTTCCTGGTCCAGTGCAGTAGTTCACACCTGTAATCCCAGCATTTTGTGAGGTGGAGGTGGGTGGATTATCTGAGGTCAGGAGTTTGAGACCAGCCTAGCCAACATGGTGAAACCTGTCTCTACTAAAAATAAAAAATCAGCTGGGCGTGGTGGTGGGTATCCGTAGTTCCAGCTACTTAGGAGGCTGAGGCATGAGAATCACTTGAACACAGGGGGTGGAGGTTGCAGTGAGCTGAGACTGAGCCACTACACTCCAGCCTGGGTGATGGAGTGAGACCTTCTCTAAAAAAAATAAAGGCCGGGCATGGTGGCTCATGCCTGTAATCCTAGCACTTTGGGAGGCCGAGGCGGACAGATCATCTGAGGTCAGAGGTTCCAGCCTAGCCTGACCAAAACGGAGAAACCTCATCTCTACTAAAAATACAAAATTAGCCAGGCGTGATGGCGCATGCCTGTAATCCCATATACTTGGGAGGCTGAGGCAGGAGGATCACTTGAACCAGGAGGTGGAGGTTGCTGTGAGCCAAGATTGCGCCACTGCACTCTAGCCTGGGCAACAAGAGGGAAACTCCATCTCAAAAAAAAAAAAAAGTTTCCCAGTTGGCAACACTACTTTGAGGCTTTTCTTCCCCTGGTCAATAATGGATTCACCATCATTGGTCAATCCAACTGAGCAAGTTATTCACTAGCCAAATAGGATGGAGCACAAGTTAACTAGTAACCTACTATCCAACCCATTTAAAATGGCTGGTCCAGTCTCCACCAAAGTGGTTGGGGCCCCTTGCACAGATATTTTTGGGAAATTCATCATGAAAGAGAGAACTTACACTCCAACTTCAGAGCTCTGTAATGGGAAATCATTCCTGATCTAGAATAACTTTGAAAAAAAAGCCCAAGACTATCTTCTTCCTCAGTCACTGAGGTGATGGGATTGGGACAGGCCGGCCCTGGGAGAAGGCTCTGAGCAGACTCGCCTCGCTGCTTCTTAGCCTTTTCTGACTTGAGAATTCCTTCTGTTGTGATACAAAATGTCAGAATTCCATTTAGGAATTAAAGAAAAAAACTGAGGGATGCACTGTATAAAAAGCAAGAACTGCAAATGAAAGACAGTTAATTCCATTTCAATATGTTACTATGTAAAAATTTCAATTGTTTATAACCTGATGTTTATAATTCTCAAATTTTTCTTTAGAAAATATCAGTTGGTTTACTTTTATAGTTTTCAGATTTGTTTTGAAATAAAGAGGCAAGAGGAAAAGTTCCAAGATTCTGTTTACAAGCTCCTCTCTGCAAGAAACACATTGTAGATGTGGGCCACTTTTATTCTAAATAAATAAAAAGGCAAAATGAATTTAAATTATCACAATATTTTCACTTTTAAAAATGCTTTTTGAAGTACCAGAAACACCTTGATGTGTTCTGGGAAAATTTTAATTCCATGAAGACCACATATGAATCCCAAGCACAGGCCCATTTGCTAGATGGAAACGTGGAGCCCTGAGTTCAAAAAGCAGAAAAAAAGCTTTCTGCTTTCATCAAGGGTCTCTCTCTCAAGCTGTCACACTGGTTATTACTTGCCACTTAATGTCGTGCTCCCTCAGGCACAGGGACACACATCCCCCCCGCCAGTATGGCCCCTCACGGGCACCCAGGGCCCTATCCTGTGACTTAAGCTCAAGACTCACACCAGACCCTGGCCCCACCCATCCCTGTGCCAGGGCCCCCACTGGGGGGGGGAAGAGGCAGTGATCATGGGTGAGATGAGGAGGGGGAGGCTAAGCAGAACCCAGGCATCCTGGCTCAGGGAGTGGGTGGCTGAGAGCTCATCGCAGGAAGGTGGGAAGGGGCAGGAGACGGGATTGTGTGTGGGCTGAGGCTCCAAGGTCCTGGTGTGTGTTCCACTGTGCGGCAGAGCTTCACTTATAAAACAATTCAAAGGTAAAAAGACCCTAAGCATTTCAAGATAGTGCCACAGAGCATTACACCTCAAGCACTGGGTCCCATGTGACTGTCCTGGTGGCACACCATAGAGCCAATCCTATGTATACCTGAGAAGGATCATGGAAAGGTACAGTTGCAGAACTGTTCATATTTTTATGTTTCTCATCTACCTCTTGGATTTCGATCCATCATTTCTTATGCTGCCTGTCTTAAACCGGAGTTCTTTGGAGGTACACACTTGACACAGTATGTCTACATAACAGCAAGGGAGTGATAAGTCGGCAGCACGGCCACCTGCTAGACACCAAGCTCAGAGGGGCAAGGAACCTCATACAATAGCTGTCATTTGGGAGGGCTGAGGACTCAGACACAAGGGATGTGTTTGACCTCTCAAGGCCTCTGTGGTTGGCCGATTCCACAGAGAGCTGTAGGAATTAGCAAAGCAGTAGGAGCCGGCTTTCATTTGCTAGTGAAGAGATATCCAGAAATGATAATGATATCCCCACTGTGCAATTGCAGGACTTTCTCCATACTAAGCTGTCTGAACAACAGGCCATTAGCAGGCAGAACAAACAGTTCCACTTAACTCGGGATGTAGCATTTACCTGCACATCATGAAATCTCGCAGCACCTTTATGAAAAGAGCCCCTTACCTCATTTGCTGTGTTGTGTGTCCCAACGATCCGGATGAAGGAGGCAGGCTGCCTTTCAAAAGTTACTGACTGCCAGGACCTGTGAGAGGAAACAACCATTTGCCTGGTTAGACTGCAGTTAACTCTCTGACAGTGTGGCTGGTGGAGTCATGTCCACAGAGGAGGGAGGGCTTCCTGTCCTCGGGGACCTGCACTGTAGGGGGGCAGGGCCGAGGCTGCACCTAACGCATGGCCGAGAGATGCAGGAAATACAGTGTCCCTATTCAGGAGCCTACATTCCCATCACAGAAGGCACTCTCCCCATCTGTGAATGTCACTTAGGGTTCTTACAAAGCCCTCCATAAACAAGCACAGAGTGCAGACCAAGCCCTCATTGCAACAAGAGTTCAGACAAATAAATGTAATCACAGTGGCAGGAGTTCATAAATACATTTCCCCATCTATAAGATGGGGCCATGACGGGGCCAACCTCAGGGCTGTTGGCAGAATGACCTCAGTGATTTGTCAGACGTATATCCGATGGGGAGCAGCTACTCAGCACGGGAGGCTTCTGGAAGGAGAAGAGTTTTGAAGAGGGTAGGGATGTGGGAGGGCCGCAGAGTTCCAGGACTCAGGTTGGAGCAGTGGGAGTACTGCACTACCATCTGACCCCCACATGCGAGTGACGGCACATGGGGGTGGTGGCTAGTTCTCCACAGGCCTCTACCCCTTCCTTTCCCGCTTCCAAATGCTGCTCCTGACACCGTCTTTTCTCAAGACTGGCCTGTCTCTGGGTGGTTTCAAAAGCATCCCCAATATTTTAAAGGCAATTCCTCATTGATCAGCATGAGCCAGGCCAGCTCATTTAAGACTCAGCAGAGCAGCCCCTGAACAGACCCCGAGAGGAGGAGTTCTGCTCTTGGTTGAACGCTGAGCAGCTCATCAGAATGCACTGGAGGAGTGCATGGCACCCACGACTGTAAACTCCAATAATATTTTCTGTAATAAATGTGAGGAGTTCACAGTCGTTGCCATCCCTCCTCCGCTCTCACAGTGGAAATGCCAGCTGCTGGGAAGCTGTTTCCTGTAATTGTCTAATTACCAAGTAATGCTAGCAAAGAAAATATATATGTATTTGCAGTTTGTTTTTCCCCTTTGGTTTCAGGTGTTCCATCTTCCCTCTCACTATGAACCTCCCACTGAGATTGATTCACTGCCGCCTGGACACCAGTCCCCTTAAGGTCATTAAAAAGTCATTACCATCTTGTGTGCAAAGTCTGTGTCCCTGAAAGCAGTTTTCTGGAAACAGAATAGGAACAATCACTCTCTCTCTGTAAAAATGCTATTCTTCACACATGAAGGTGATACCCTATGAACATGCCCAGGGCTTGTGCTGGTGGCCTATTTTCTTAGTGGGCGACTGCGGTCCTCTCAGACCCCCAGCCCTCTTGGGGAAGGTCTGCTAGATGGGTTGCAGCCCGTGGGTGGGCAGGGGAACCTGCAAGGCACTGTGGGGTTTCCACGGGACTAGCTGTCTCTCGTGAGTCAAGCAGTGGAACTCACCATACACTCACGTCCTTCCTCCAGCAGGTGAGGGGAAGTGAAGGGAGCCACCCCTGGCCAACGTTCACACTATTTGGGACATCAGAGTCCCATCCTTGTCCCTAAAGGAAGCTAAAGAGTACAATAAAGCTGGCCCACTGGCTGCTTCTTGGGCCACGCCTCCAGGAAAGGGAAACTATTGTGAGTGACAATAGCTGGTGACAGCTATTAGGTTCAAGTTGCAGTTTCACAAAAAGGACTGGCATAGGGAAGCAGCAGGAATGGAAGAAACTGAGCAAAGATTTTACTCTTCTCAGCCTTCCAGCTCAATGCCTGTCAAATCTCCGGGTGATTCTGGACATAAAGGTACAAGCTGACAGTTGGAAGCTCTTGGTCCTCAACAACAAGCGTGTGGCTCTGAGAATGAAGGCAGGCTCAGGATCATGGCCCTGTGGTCCCATGCATTCCTCCCTCTGTGACGTAGAGGAGGCTCAAGGAGCACAGGCAGTGAGGTCTCACTGGGAGCCATCCTGGGCAGAGTCTGGGTCTCCCTCTCTCTCTCTTGCTGCTCCTCTTGCCTCCACTCCCCTCTCCCTACACTAGGCTGCTGCGGTGGGCTTAGGGCTCTGGGCTCTGGCCCCACTGCGCTTGCTTATGCTTGGGGAAGCAGGGGAGGCTGGGCTGGCAGTGCAGCAGCCTGAGCGTGAGGGAACATTTGAAGAGTAACAAGATCAGAAGGTCTCAATTTAATACCAATCCTCCATTACAGTGCATTAATATCTAATCACACTGGACTTCAGCCTGAGAGTTGAATATATGATTTCATTTTCAGCAGAGCTGGATACCAATTCTAAGACCAAAGTATCAGTAGAAAGGGAAGTTGGTTAGGATGAGGAAATGAGGATCTCTCTCCCCACATCAGATTCCACTTCCCCTGAACTTCTTCAAAATAACTTGCCATGCTGCTTGAAGGGGAAATGACAAGGTGGCATTGGAGTGGTTACCACCATGACTGTGCCACATGTGCAATCACTGTGAAACCTCAAAGGAGCTGCCTCAGCTGGGATTTGACAGGGCCAGAAAACCACCAGCATTGTTTAGTCAATGCAAAAGCTTTTACTGGGCTTTATTGATAGCTGCATAAACATTCCAACTCACCAGGTACCCAGAATCTCTTCTCTAATAGGCAATACTTCCAGGAAAGACAACAGCCCACTAGAGGCATGGCAGCCCACCCACTTCAGAGCCAGGGCTGGGCACTGAGAGTAAGGTGTTTGAACAGGAACAGTGAATATCAAAAAATAAATGTGGTCTTTGCTTTGAGAACTTAATAAAATCAAAAACCCCACACAGGATTGAAGTCCCAACCCCCGCATACTGGCTCTGACTGGACAAACTGTTACCCTCTCCCGAGTGTACTTTCCTCATTTAAGCAATGTTGACAGAAATAACACCGCTCACCCGCTCACAAAAATGCATCTAGAATGAGGTCCCAGTGATGTCCAGTTGTAAATATATATCTAAACACATATGTGTTACTTTTAAATTTTTATTTAATAAAAATTTTAAAACTTACTTTTAAAATTTTTTGTTTATTCTCTCCCATGCACACATGTGCAGAACTAAACACATATGTATTAAAACAGAGATGTCTATAAGAACGTTCGCCAAAATGTTGATCCAGATTTTAGCTTTGGATGAAAGAATTTCAAGAGACATTTGGTTTACTTTGGTGCTTTTCTGTACTGTTTGAACTTGATAGAATGTATAATACATGTAAGCATTAAACAAAAGTACCTATCTTGCCTATTGTCCAAGGATTTAATAATACAGATCACACAGCATGGAGTCAGTGAGAATGGCAGCACTGTATTATTATGCAAAGTATTCCAACAGAGAGGATCATGGGTGACAGTCAAGACAGCAGGCTTCACTCCTGGTCTTTCAGGACTAGGGGCAATGTGGCACAGGGGTGGAGAACATGAGCCCTGTATCCGGGCTGCCAGTGCCTGAATCTTTATCTTGTACTTTTAACAGTTCTAGGACCTTAAGCAAGTTGCTTAACCTCTCTAGGTCACAGTCTCTTGATCTGTAAAATGGGAATAATAGGAATAACTACCTAACATTTTTTCAAAGATTAAGTATATTAACAAATGTAAAACATCTAGAAAAGTATCGGCATATATTAGGTACTAAAAAAATTAGTTGATATTGTTATTACCACTATAATTACATTCAGCTAATAAGCCTGGACAAGATAAACTGGGTTCCTGGGCCTCATGTGTGAGTTGTCAAGTTTGACAGTGTATGATTCAGTGACTACCACAGAAGTTCCTGGGGCACCCAAGGCAACTCCCTTCAGCAGCCATCTCTTGGAGGCAGTCAAGCAGCTGGGCTTTGGAAGAATTAAACAAGTATCTTTTTGAATATGTTCTTGAGCTTGGCACCTGCTGGGTGTTATGGAGGACACGGGCAAGATGTAGTGCCCCTTCCTTAAGCAGTCTGTGATCTCACCAGGGAGATTAGCTATCCTTCCACAGACTAATTAGAGAACAATGCAAACACTACGGTGGTCCCAACTTACAAACTCGTGGTGTTCCAAAACTTGCCTTGTCATTGGTTGTCTGATGCTCAGAAACAGTTTTTCCACAGAAATAAAGCTATAAATTTTGAGAGGGTTCTCAGGCTCACCACGAAACTCAATTTAACCCATAATGAAGCTAAAATACTATGTATATGAAGTTTTAAAAAGGAAAAAAAAAAAGCCATGTGCGGTGGCTCACGCCTGTAATCCCAGCACTTTGGGAGGCCAAGGCGGGCAGATCATGAGGTCAAGAGATCGAGACCATCCTGGCCAACATGGTGAAACCCTGTCTCTACTAAAAATACAAAAATTAGCTGGGTGTGGTGGCGCGTGCCTGTAGTCCCAGCTACTCAGGAGGCTGAGGCAGAAGAATTGCTTGAACCTGGGAGGCAGAGGTTGCAGTCAGCTGAGATCGCACCACTGCACTCCAGCCTGGTGCCTGGCGATGGAGCAAAACTCTGTCTCAAAAAAAAAAAAAAAAAAAAAAAAGGAAAGAAAAGAGATATTGTTGCCAGAGTAGTAATTAAGCAAAACCCAGAAAAACAAGGGATTTAAAACAATCCTTCTAAAGCTGCTGCTTGAGGAATGAGGATTCAATTCTGTAATGCAAATGAAATCATGGGGATGTAGCTGGAACATGGTACGTGGTCTGTTAATAAGGAAAGTTAAAAAATGGGCCAAGGTTGTCATCCTAAAAGCCTTTTCCATCCACAGACCCCTGGGTAGTTTACAAAGTATCTTAGAGTCGTGATCTATCTCATTTTGTTCCTGACACAATCTTTTAGGTAGGGAGCCAGCCAATCTGAATTCCATTTCAGAGGCAAGGAAACTGACGCAAAGAGAGGTAATCTATGGGGGACATCTTAGAGTTGTCAGGATAGAGTCAGCAACAGAAGCCGGATGTAATGACTATTAGTTTAGGTTCTTTCCACCAGAGGGCAAGATGAGGACCTTTCAAATAATTTATAGAGGCCAAGGCACTGACTAGTCACTGTCCCCTGAGTTTTATTTTCCTGGCTCCCAGAGAGTACTGACACCTCACTTACATGTCTATGTCATGACTCCAGGGCCAGAAATCACAGTGGCCAGAACCATATGGATCATACACACAAGTGGATCATAAGGTGGCCTCAGGTAAGTGATGGTCCGCTGAAGTCTCCATTTCCCGTGTGAGGTAGGGGTGATAGCAGTCCAGTATTTACCATTTGGGGTTGTGAGGACTCAAGGAGAAAACACAAACAGCATGGCACATGGTGAAAGCAAATTACCTGTTGGCTATTACTCTCACATCACACTCACATATGGCAAACTGGAAAGAAGAGAGGCTCAGCAGGTGCTCTCTCTACGAAAAGATCAATATGGAGAAAGATCTAAGACAGAAGGCTGTGCTCAAAAGCAAGTTAGAGGACAAGATGTACAATATGGGATTATACACACTAAACTGTATGCATGACTCAGGAAAACATATAGGTCTGTGAAATACTGGGAAATATTCTGGGAGGATGGATGCTAAATTCATGACAGTGACTATCTCTGAGGAGGGGGCGAGGACTGGGACGGCTGATGGGGAACCAAGGCGATTTCGACATTAACTAGAATGTTTCTTTGATTAAAATAAAAAAGACTTGAAGTATATGCAAAAAAAATATTACACATGGTCAATTCTGGGGATATGTATGTGAGCAAATGTTATATTACTTTTATTATCTTATGTATTTTAAACAGTCCTTGAAATAAATAAAGAGACAAGAGGAGAAAGAGATTAAAACAGTGTCTGTGTTCATGTGGGCAGGAATTTGCCGGAGACAGAATTAGCTAAATTGCAAACATAAAAATTAGGGGGAAAAGTGGAGTTGGTCCTGCAGTAGCAGTGTGGATTTGGCAGGTGGTGCCGCTGGCTCCAGCCAGCTGTGTCACTGTCGGAAGGAAGTAGAGGACAGGAGAGCCACCAGGTGGGAGGAATATGCAGTCGCCATCAGTATGGGCAGGGTTTATGTGAGTGGCTCTGGATGACGACGGCACTGCACCGGCCCACCAGTGATGGGAGAAAGGGTGACCATAGCTCAGCGGAAAGCAGCTCTCTGTCCTGAGCCTTGTTCTGCCTTCTCTGGGGATTCAGGATCCAAGGGTAAGGGTGCCTAGTCTTCTTGAATCTGGAAGATTATGTGACTCTACTGCACGTGCTGTAAAGAGAATGCACATATCAGAACTTTTCTGCAGCAGACCTGTTGAACACCAGGGAGACGGAGACAGGAAACTATTTGGCCAGGGCCAGCCTGGCAGGTAAACACAGCAGACTCAACACATGGCATAGTCTCGATTCTCTCCACTCAAAGGGCAGTAAAGAAATATATATTTCCCATCAAATATATGTGTTATATATTAATTAATACATGCAGACACATGCATGACCACAAAACAAAGAGGAAGGATGAAGCGGTGTGACCATCTCTCTGCATCGGCACCTCAGAGAGATGGCACACAAGAAGCAAGTGGATTCACACCACAGAACCCTAGAAAGGCTCAGGTCCTCAAGTCACCAGCTACCTCTGAAAGTGGAGGTGTGCAGGGGGCTGAACCAGGAAGATTGGTTGAAAGCAGGACAAAGGAGCAGGTGCACTCCTCAAATCCCTTCCCTTCCTTCCTGCAGAGTGGGGACAAGCATTCCTTTACTTCGACAGGAGACACATATTTCCCTCTGGAGACCAGGAACAGAGAAGATCTAAACTCTGGGGTCCTAGGCACAGCAGAGGGTAGAATCCCGTAGCAGCTGAGAGCAAAGGAGTTACATGGAAGTCATATCCCAGATGGTAAGACCCTCCAGTTCCCTTCCCTCCCTTGGTTTTCAGGCCACTGCGATACAGTCTTAAACCCCAGGCAAAAGACTCGAGAATCCCTTTCAGGAGCCGCTGACCAGTCCAAGAGGAAAGAGCTACAGATACTGAACAACCTTCCTTATCTCTGTCCCTCTCTCCTTTCTTCCATAAATATTTATTAAGTCCTTACTATGGGAATAAGCCCATTTTAGATTCTGAGGATATAGCATACAACAAAGTCCCTGCCCCCAAAGAACTTATGTTCTAATGAGAAGGAGACAGAAACAAACAAACAAACAAACAAATTTATCAGAGTTAAAAGGGGGCTATGGAGAAACACAAAACAGTGTTAAGTAGACTGGGAGGAATGCATGGCTTTAGTTAACATGTTTAGGGAAGGTCTCTTTGGTAAGGTAACAAATGAGCTAACACCTACACAACTGGAAGACAGGGCCATGCAGATCTGAAAGCGCATTCCAGTGAGAAGGCACAGAAAGCACCAGTGTGCTGGGCAGGGGTATCCCAGTGAAACATCTAATCCCTGCCTGAGAATACTCAGCAAAGCCCACAAACCCATCCATATTCTAGAAGCTTCCAGCCAGCTTTCATAATGCCCAACATTTAAAGGGGAACGGTGGCAAAGAAAAGCCTGGGCTGCTGCCCCTAGAATGTAGGCAGGGGTGACCACGGGCTACCATCCTCAAGGCTTGAAGTGGAGGCACAAACAAGGCTCTATTTTAGGGCCTGCCCCTACAGACTGCACACTGTTCTGGAGCCCAGTGGAGCTAGACTTGATGTCAGGAGAAGCATGGCCTGCTGTCCTCAGGGCTTAGATGTGCAGAGGCTATGCACCCAGGGCTGGCTACCACAGCAGGGGCGGAGGTATGAGCACCACGGGCATCTCCCACCTGCAGGCCTAGGCTACTGTCATTGAAGGTGGTACTGCCCTCTCCAGGGAAATGAATGAAAATAAAAGCACAACAGACCAAAACCTGTGGGACACTGCAAAAGCAGTACTCAGAGGGAAGGTTAAAGATTTAAGTGCCTATATCCAAAAAGTAGAAAGTTTCAAATAAACAGTATAACAATGTACCTCAAGAAACCAGAAAAGCAAGAACAAACCAAACTCCTAAATTAGCAGGAGGAAAGAAATAAAGATCAGAGCAGAATTAAGTGAGAGACTAAATAAAAATACAAAGGATCAATGAAATGGAAAATTGGTTCTTAGAAAAGATAAAACAAAATTGATAAACTGCTAGTTAGACTAGCCAAGAAGAGAGAAGACCCAACTTAACAAAATTAGAAATGAAAAAGGAGACATTACAATTGATAACACAGAAATACAAAAGGTCATCAGAGACTATTCTGAACAACTATATGGTAACAACCTAGAAAACTTAGAGGAAATGGATAAATTCCTGGAAACACACAATCTATCAAGATTGAAAGAAGAAATAGAAAACCTGAACAGACCAATAATGAGTGGTGTGAAATGGAATCCATAATAAAAAGTCTCCCAACAAAGAAAAACTCAGGACCTGATGGATTCCCTGCCAAATTCTACCAAACATATAAAGAGGAACTAATACCAATCCTCTTCAAACTATTCTAAAATATTGGGTGGCACATGCCTGTAGTCCCAGCTACTTGGGAGGCTGAGGCAGGAGAATCGATTGAGTCTGGGAGTTTGACAGTGAGCTATGATTGTGCCATGCATGCTAGTCTGGGCAACAGAGCAATACCCTGTCTCTAAAACAAACAAACAAAAAAAGGCAAAACCAAAACAAACCCAAAAAACAAAAACAAAAAAACCCCCGAAAGTGAAGAGGAGGGAATACTCCCTTAACTCATTCTACAAGACCAGCATTACCCTGACACCAAAACCAGACAAGAACACAACAAAAGAAAACTATAGGCCAGTATCCTCAATGAACACAGACACAAAACTTCTCAACAAAACACTAGCAAACCAAATTTAACAGAACATCATAAAAATAATATGCCATGATCAAGTGGGATCTAACCCAGGGATGCAAGGATGGTATAACAGACACAAATCAATAAGCATGATACATTAGATCAACAAAATAGAGGACAAAAACCATATGATCATTTCAACAGACACAGAAAAAGCATTTAATAAAATTCAACATCCCTTCATAATAATAAGTCTCAACAAATTAGCCATATAAGGAATATACCTCAAAATAATAAAGGCCATCTATGACAAACCCGTAGCTTACATGGTACTGAATGGGGAAAAGTTGAAATTCTTTTCCGTAAGAACTGGAACAAGACAAGGATGCCCACTCTCACCACTCCTATTCAATACAGTATTAGAAGTCATAGGCAGGGCAATTAAGCACGGGAAAGAAATAAAAGGCATCCAAATTGGAAAAGAGGACATCAAACTGTCCCTCTTTGCAGATGACACATTTAGAAAGACCAAAGGATTCCACCAAAAAACTCTTAGAGGTGATAAGCAAATTTAGTAAAGTTGCAGGATACAAGACCATCACACAAAATTCAGTAGCATTTCTATACACCAATAATGAAATAGCCAAGAAAGAAATCAAGAAGGCAATCCCATTTACAATAGCTACCATGGAAAAAACTACCTAGGAATAAACTTAACCAAGGAGGTGGAAGAGACCAGTAAAACTACAAAACACTGATGAAAGAAATGGAAGAGAATACAAACACATGGAAATTCATCTCATCCTCATGGATTAGAATAATTAATATCATTAAATTACCATACTTCCTAAAGCAATATACAGATTCAATACAATCCCCATCAAAAATGTCATTTTTTTACAGAAATAGAAAAAAATCCTAAAATTCATGTAGAACCAAAAAAGAGCCAGTAGAGCTAAAGCAATCCTAAGAAAAAAGGACAAAGCTGGAGGTATCACACTACCTGACTTCAAAATATATTACAAGGTTATAGTAATCAAAACAGTTGGTATGAGTATACAAACAGACAAAAGACCAACAGAGTGTACTAGAACACCCAGAAATAAATCCACATATTTACAGCCAACTGATACTTGACAAAGGAAGCAAGAATTCACACCCGGGAAAGGACACCCTCTTCAATAAATGCTGCTGGGAAAATTGGGTATCCATATGCAAACTGAACCCCCATCTCTCATCATAAATAAAAATCAGTTCAAGATTGATTAAGACTTAAATGTGAGACCTGAAACTGTAAAAACGCTAGAAGAAAACATATGGAAAACAGTTCAGGATATTGGTCTAGCCAATATTAAATTTAAACATTTATGCACAGCAAAGTAAATAATCTACAGAGTGATAAGGTAATCTGTTGAATGGAAGAAAGTATCTGCAAACTATTCACCCAACAAGGGACTAATATCCAGAATGTACAAAAAATAGAATCTCATTAAAAAGTGGGCAAAGGACATGAATAGATACTTCTCAAAAGAAGACATACGAATAGCCAAGAGGTATACGAAAAAATGCTCAACATCACTAAGCGTTGGGAAAATGTAAATCAAAATCACAATGAGATATCATCTTACCCCAGTTAGAATGCTATTATTAAAAAGACAAAAAATAACAGATGTTGGTAATTTGGTAAGAATGCAGACAAAAAGGAACCCTTATATATTATATATACACTGCTGGTGGGAATGTAAATTAAGTTAGTTCAGCCACCATGGAAAACAGTATACAGTGGCGATTTCTTAAAAAACTGCAACTATTTTTCAAGGTGAGAAATTTTTAAAAATCTAAAAATAGAAATAGAAGAAATGGATAAATTCCTGGAAACATACAATCTACCAAATGATCCAGCAATTTCACTTCTGGCTATCTAAGCAAAGGAAAAGAAGTCAGCATTTTCAAAATAACGTATGAGTTCAGCATTAACCTGAACTCATACATTAATGTGACACTATTCACAATACCAGAGATATGGTATCAACCTAAGTGTCCATCAGTGGATGGAAGGGTAAAGAAAATGTGGTATATTTACATAATGCAATACTATTTAGCCATAAAAAAGAATGAAATCGTGTCATTTGCAGCAACATGGATGAAAGTGAAGGTCATATGTTAAGTGATATAATTCAAGCCCAGAAAGACAAATCCCACGTGTTTTCACTCATATGTAGGAGCTAAAAAACTTGATCATATGGAGATAGATAACAGAATGACAGATGCCAAAGGGTGGGAAAGGTGTGAGGGTGGGAGGGGGAAATGAAGAAAGGGAGGTGAATGGGTAGGAACTCACAGTTAGATAGAAGAAATAAGTTTTAATGTTCCATAGCAGACTAGGGTGACTATAGTTAGCAACAACATATTGTATATTTTGAAGGAGCTAAAAGGGACTTAAAATGTTACTCAACACATAGAAATGATAAATACTCAAGGTGATGAGTATCCCAAATAACCTGACTTGATCATTACACGTTCTATGCATCTATTCATTACATGTTCCAAAAAAAGGTGGAAACAGCCAGTCAAGGATCACCAAAGAAAGACTGTAACATGATAGATAAAAACTAACAGCAAATAAAGAAAACTAGTAACTCAGAGGACATCGATACAATTCAGTAAGCAGAATAAACAGGAAGAAAAAAACATTCACATGTACCCCATAAATATGTAAAACACTATGTATCAATAAAAGAAAAAATTAAAAAAGATAATAACAAGGGTTGATGAAAATGTGAAGAAATCGGATCCTTTATATTGCTCATGGGATTGTCCAGTGGTGTAGTCACTTTGGAAAACAACCTGTTACTTCCTCAAATGGCTCAATAGGTGTAATATGATCCAAAAATTCTACTTCTAGATATATTCCCAAGAGAAATGAAAACACATGTCCACATAAAAACTTGTTCACGAATGTTCACAGCAGTATTATTCATAATAAAAAAAATGGAAACAACTCAAATGTCCATCAACTGATGAATAGATAAAATGTAGTATATCTATACATTGGAATATTGTTCAGCAATAATAAGAGTTTTAATTATATGCTATTAATACTGATGAACCTACTAAGTGAAAGAAGCCAATCACAAAGGATCATGTATTGTATGATTCCATTATATGAAATGTACAGAATATAGAGACAGAAAGTAGATTAGGGGTTGCCTAGAGCTGGGGAATTAACTGGGGGGATTGGGAAGCGATAGCTACTGGGTATATGGTTTCTTTTTGGAGTAATGAAAATGTTCAAAAATTGATTGTGGTGACGGATGCAAACTCTGTGAAAGTACTAAAGCCATGGAATTGTATACTTTCAATGGGTGAATTGTATGGTATATAAATTGTATCTCAATAAAGCTTTTAAAATGTTCCAAAAAAGGGTGGAAACAGCCAGTCAAGGATCACCAAAGAAAGACTGTAACATGATAGATAAAAACTAACAGCAAATAAAGAAAAATAATAACTCAGAGGACATCGATACAACTCAGTAAGCAGAATAAACCTTCAGGAAAAAAAAACCCCTAAATTATCCTCAGAAAGACAAAAGGAAGCATTATTCCACCTTTGAAATAGGAATAAATAAAATGATATGAAAAGGGACATTTTAGTGAACAAGAAAGTGCTCCTGTAAATTAAAACTATGAGCAACATAAATAATTCAACAAATGGGTTAGAAAGTTAAGTTGAGGAAATTTCCCAGAATGTCAAATCAAATGACAAAGATAAAAAATAGAAGAGAAAGTATAAGAGAATAAAGAATCAAACAAGGGGTTCCATCATCTAATTAGATGATCCAGTAAAAAATATAATGTCCAGCGGAAATACAAGCTAGGAAATTGCCACAGTCACACAACAAATTTTCCCAGATATGAAGGACCTAAGTTTCCAGGTTAAAGATCACACTAAATGGCCGTTACAAGAAATGAGAGAAGATCCACACTGAAGTATATTCTTTAGAAACTTTTGGAGATCTTAAAAGTTCTGAAGGGGGAAAAAGCAGGTCATCACAAAGACCTGGGAATCAGGTTCACATAAATTTTTCAAAAGCAATACTGGGGTCAGAAGATAATGAATCACTCACTTCCTTCCAAATGCTGAGAGAAAAATTTGTTCCCAGCCATGGGACTGTTCCCAGCCACAGGACTATTCCCAGACAAACGAAGCCAAGTATGAGAACTGAATAAAGAAATTTTCATTCAGGCATAAAAAAAAATTCACCTCCATCCTCTCTCTTAGTATTTATGTGAAGAAAAATTTTAAAAAAGTAAAAATAAAAACTTCACCTCCAATGCATTCACAAGAAACTAACAGAAACTGTGTTCCACCAAAAAAAGGGACTAACTTAAGACAAAGAAAGTTATGGGATCCTATTGCTCCAGGCCAGGAGTTCGAGACCAGCCTGGCCAAAGTGGCGAAACCTCGTCTTTACTAAAAATACAAAAATTAGTTAGGTATAGTGATGCATACCTGTAGTACCAGCTACTCAGGAGGCTGAGGCATGAGAATTGCTTGAACCTAAGAGGTGGAGGTTGCAGTAAGCCTCCACTGCACTGCAACCTGGGTGACTGCACTCCAGCCTGGGTGACAGAGAAGCACTCTGTCTAAAAATTAAAAAAAAAAGAAAGTTATGGGATCCACAAAACAGAGAATGTGACATAGAATAAAGGCAAGAGGAATTCCTAAGATAGTGGGATGGGAGATCCCAGGATGAGAGCTGTAAAACAGGCCCACAGAACAACTAGTCCAGATTGGAGAGGTAAGGCAGGCAGCTCATGGGAACATCTCAAGGGAGAAAGAGAAACTAATTAACCAGATGTGTTAGGCCAGGTTATAAAAATTTTCGTTGCTCTGACCAAAGTTAGGGGGAAGAATCAGTGATAAATACACAGAAAATTAATGAATGATAGTTATACAGAAAACTAAGCAATTTTTAACTCCAAGAAAAACAAATGACCAAAAAAAGGTGATTGTAGTACACTACATGGCTTGGTTCTGAACAATAGTTATACAGTCAACCTAATGCCAACAAGAAATCTGATACAAAGAAAAATTGTGATTTAACTAAACAGGAGGATGGAGCAGAAGGAGCACGCATGTACTTGCAAGGGGGAAGGGCAATGAAGCTAAATCCTTATCTTTCAAAGTAGGAACACAATACATAATTCCAGTAATATAATTAAGAAACAGCAGAATAAGCATATAGTTTAGAATATGAAGGCACAGAAAAAAAAAGTCTAAAAGAGATGAGTATGTTGGCCTCAAAATCTAAAAGTCTGATCACGTGTTATGTTGGACAAGGTGTGGGGTACACAGGCACTCTGATACACTGCCAGAGGAAGTAAAAGTTGACATATCCTCAACTAGCAAAATGTTAAATACACATACCCCTAAAGCCAGCAATTCCCTTTTACTGCTTTAACTTATGATGTTCTTGCAGCATAGGGAAGAAGCAGGAATAGGGATTGCACTGCAGCAGCATTTGAACAGCAAGAGAACAACCTAAATGCTCATCCCTGGGGACCTAGTTAAGTAAATTATGGTAGATCCCTATCCTTATAATGAAGGACTATGAGCTGGGGGGTGGGAGATGGGGAGAGGGAGGAAACTCAAGAGATCTTCAAGGTACAGAAAAATCTGTATTAAAAGAAAATTAGGTCAATGATGTAATGGCATGTTATTAGCTGAATCCAAAGTTGGTAAGAGTTCTAAAATTATACTGAGGTTGGGCACAGTGGTTCATGCCTGTAATCCCAGCACTTTGGGAGGCCAAGGCAGGAGAATTCCTGGAGCCCAGAGGTTCAAGATCAGCCTGGAGAATATAGTGAGATCCTGTCTCTACAAAAACTAAAAAATTAGGTAGGTGTGGTGGCACAGGCCTGTACTTCCAGCTACTTGGGAGGCTGAGGTGGGAGGATCACCTGAGCCTTGGGGATGAAGGCTGCAGTGAGCCGTGACTGCACAACTGCATTACAGCCTGGGCAACAGAGCGAGACCCTATCTCAAAAATAAATAAATAAACATTAAAAATAAAATAAAATTACACGGAAACTTTGGAGGAAAAAAAGTAAATGGGGAGAATATATACACTTGTTTATGCATAAACTATCTCTGGAGGAAGAAGTGGGTAGGAGGGAAACATTTCACTGTCTACAGTTTTAGATTTTTAAATCACATTAAATGTTATTTTTTGGAATATACTGTTTTTTCAAAATAAATTTTTAGAAGAAGAAAAAGCAAAGCAGTTGCCTTTGGAGAGTGGGACTTGGGGTAGGGAGGGTGAAGTAGAGAACCGATTCTTTTTGTTGTAAGTCTTGTGGTTCTACTTCATTCTCAAAACTCTGTCCATGTATAACTTTGATAAAAATTTTTAAAATTACAATTATACAAAAGCAGAGCCTAAGAAAGGGAGCAGAGTCTGTGGTAACGAGCAGTAGAAAAGGTACATGGGAGACAGATGTATTTACAGCGTTTGGAGCAGGGCTGGAAGGCAGGCATGAACCTTTGGAACAGAGTCTTGAAAAGGGAGGAAATAATAAAAGCTGTACCCGTCAACTGAGCTTACGGCAGTGATGCGGTGCCCTCTCTAAGTCGCGTGGCACTGAGCCGTGATCGGTATGAAGGGCCTTGAGTGAGCATCGAGACTTGCCTGAAGATCCCTCTGACAGTTCTTTATGAGTGAGCCTCTTGTGCTGACCCCACAGCTGCCTGCCGTCCCTCCAAGCATGCTGTTCTTATTGTCTGGCGCATTGTAGTGATGGGCCAAGGACCACATTCATCTCTTTAATCATATCTAAAGATGATCTATGGACTGGGGATATGAGAGAGAGAGCATTTTCCAGAACACTGGGTGAGGTGGGAATTACTGCGTTTTAATAGCCCTGAAACCGGGCCTGCAGGTCTGTCCCCCCTGGGTCCCCAAAGGCAGAGCTAGAGAGGGTGTCTCATGTGGCAGAGACACAAAATCAGCCCAGATCCTGTTTATTCCTTTCTGAAGAGTTTCCTTGGCCCCAGATCTCTGATATCAGTCTAAAGTGAAGACTCCGTGTGCAGGCCTCTGTCTAATCTGGCACCCCAGGAGTAAATTCTTTTGTTTTGTATGATGCTTAACTGTATTTGACAGCTGTCTCCCTGCCGAGACTTACAGGGAATTCTGGGTTCACTCCATTCAACAACTATGTATTGAGACCCTCTATGTGTCAGGCTTAGGAAAAATGAGGCCAAGTTGGTCTAACCTGACTGCAGACCTGAGGCAGCAGAAAACTGTGCTAGGAACTATGGGAATTAGTGATTGTTTGGCCACATGCTGACTAGCAAAAGGCTCACTAAGATCAAAAGTCGCACATGGGAGCCTCACAGACATACTTTGCTGGTTTACTGAGTATTTTTTAAAAAGTTGAGTTAGCTGCCACTTAAACACTGGGAGATTTCACATCAAAACAGATGCCTCGCTTGAAAACCAGAAGATCTGGCATGCATGAGTCCTCTTCCCTGCCTGACAACAGCTGGGGCTGAGGAGAGCTTTTGCTGGTCTCTCTTACTCCCTGCAGCCTGCCCTGGCCTGCTGCACTCCCTCACATCACTCATCCGGTCCAAGGAGGCGGCCAAGTTTTTACCCCAGCCTTAGATAGAGCTCGGTATTAAAATGGACTCCTGTACAGTAATCCCACCAAGTTCAAAATTCTTTGGAGATTTACCACCAGAACTGACATAGAAATTACATTTCAGGATTAAGAAAAGTAAATCCTTATACTGTTTTCTTCTTGGCCTCGAGACAGGTACAGATGAGGTTTGTGGAAGGACATAAGAACTAACATAGTCTTCAGTTCCCACTGCCTGCCTTCCCCTTGGCTGTGGTAAGCACAAGTCTGGTTATAGCCGGACCAGTGAGTCAACCTTAGCTGCACATCAGAAGCACCCATAGAGCTAAACTTTCGAACTCCCAGACCACAGCCCACAACAATTAAAGCTCAGAATCTTGGGGTGGGGGGAACCCTGGTTGAGTCCTTTTTAAACTCCTCAGGTGATTTCAATGTATGGCCAAGGTGGGCCTCTTGCCCTAGTTGGGGACTGAGTGGTAGGAGCAGCTTGCTAGCATGGACATGTGGCGTCTTCTGTCCCGACCACAGTCTACTTCCACCTCCCTGCCTGACTTTCCCCCTGGGATTCCTGGATCTAGGTAGGTGAGCATTTGATGCTTTCTGGCAGAGGGGAACTTCAGACCTCTGTCTGGTAAATGCACTTGCATCTACTGCTCTAACATAAGCCAGTCTTGGGTTTTACCTTCTGTGCTCATAGCATAATTTTCCCTTTTAGAGGGGTTGCCTCTTAAAGCGGAGGGAGGACCCTCCTACCAGCTCCTCATTGTCTTAACACTTTGGCAGCTACAGAAAGGCATGTGTCCCAGCAACATTCATGGCAGTTTGAATGACTACGTTGGGAGACAGGGGAGGGGGCTGTTTTAATACTCGATGTCTCACTCAGTTCCCCAGCCCCAAGCCCACTCCCACTCTGCCATACAGCCTCCTTGATTCCCCTAAGGGGATGCAGTAATTGATGATTAGCATTCCAAAGCTTGGCTTACATCCTGCTAGCCCGTCATATTTAATTACATTTTAACTATATTCGTCTTCGATAATAGCACGAACATAATTTAGATAATTATCTCTCTCTCTCTTATTCTCTGACTCTGTCTCACTTAGAGCTTCTTGCAACAAAAATCGCTTTCTCGGCTCAAACACATAAACAGACTCTGAGGCCAAGTGCTTTTCTTTCTCCTGCAGAAGCAGCTGTGCTAGAAACGCAATGGTTTTGAGTATTATGCAGAAAAAAAGCGAATTTGTGTTTCTTCCTGTCTCTGTATTCATGTTTGTACACAAGTGGTGGGAGAGAGAAAGAAAGAGAGAGAGAGAGAGAGAGAGAGAGTGTGTGTGTGTGTGTGTGTGTGTGTATGTGTCTACATCTGGGAAAGAACTTTTGTGTAGTACAGAAACAGGGGATACCTAGTCAATCAAATTAGTGTCTATAAAGTACGCTCTTGGTCTGGCATTTCTTTCTTATGAGGTTTCATGGTTTCGCTCCCAAATTTAAACTCTATTGAAACAGTTCTAAATGTCTAGTAAGTCTTTGGAAGAGATGTGTTCTTTCCAATAGGGTTTCTGTCACACTTGGATCTTATAATTAATGTCCTTTACCCTTGTCTATTATCTGCCTTCTCCAAGAGACCATCAGGTATGAGAGAGAAACTGGGACTTTAGGGAGAGTGTGTCTTGAACACACTGCTACACATTACCAGGAGTCCCAGGCCCTCCTGAACGCCAAGTGGGTCACACACATCTGATTTCTTCGGCCTAACAGCTCCCCTCCTCTTCCCCATTCTCAGCAAAAGGTATTCCTCAGAGCCTTTGTTGGTTTTGCTAGAGCAGCTGGTCATTGTAGCTGAGCTCTTTAGGTACAAATATTTTTATGTTGCAAAGTTCAGGTCTCTGAGACGATTCTGAACAAATAAGGGAATAAGAAATGGGTTAATAAATAGCTATTATCCAAGCTAATCTTGCTCAAAGTTTGGGGACCCAGAGCCTAAAGTAACAAATCAATTAATATGATACAGTGTGGAGATGGGAGGTTAGGGGTCCTTATCCCCAGATTATCCAGGTTTGGTCTGTGTCCTTAGAGCTCTCAAAGGCTCCGATAAATATGGTTTTTGTATAAAACATTCACTCTGGGCTGGGTGCAGTGGCTCATGCCTGTAATCCCAGCACTGTGGGAGGCCAAGGTGGGTGGATCACTTGAGGCCAGGAGCTTGAGACCAGACCGGCCAACATGGCGAAAGCCTGTTTCTACTAAAAAATACAAAAACTAGGGGGAGGGTGTGGTGGTGCATGCCTGTAAAATCCTAGCTACTCGGGAGGCTGAGGCACGAGAATCGCTTGAAGCTGGGAGGTGGAGGTTGCAGTGAGCTGAGATGACACCACTGCACTCCAGTATGGGTGACAGAGTGAGACTCTGTCTCAAAAAAAAAAAAAAGTCACTCTGGCTTAACCTTGTCTGATGTTGAACAGGGCTACAGGGTTGTATTTGTGTAGTTAAGAAATAAATTCTTGCTGTCACTTGCTTGGGAGGCCAAAGTTCTTAGCTGTCCTTGGAAATTAACACTCAGAGCAGATTTCAGGACCTAGGTAGAGTGTCAGTGTCTTGGCCAACATTTTGCCACCACTGTGTTGAGCCCACCAACTGACCCTTCTTGTGTGACTGGCCCATGGCTGGCTGATGTGGGGAAGGGAAAGCAGCAATTTCCTGAATCTGGCAACTGTGTAGTAACTTGTTGGCCCACTAGAAAAATGATTATAGAAACCACTTATCGTGGTCCCAGGACAGGCTGTGGGGTCCTGTCCTTGGTGATGTTAAAGAGGGGCACAGAAGTGGCCCTCCCTTGGTGGCCAGGAGAATGGGAAGGCCTGGAACTCTTTCTGAGTAAGGGCCCTCCATCCATGGCACAGGCTCTGGGCTAATCACTCCCATTCCTCAGTGATGGCTGCTGGGTAGAGTAACCTGGAAGCAACATTGGGCAACACTGGTCTGTGCTGAGGGGCCTGCCTGGGGCTGTGGAATTCACATGTGTGAAATTCCTATACAGAACAGGCTAGGCTACTCTGGGCCAGGCTGCGCTGGGGGACAGGAGGGTTGAGAAGGGGTGACACAGGACTACAGGACATGACCCTGCACAGGCTCCATAAACTTTGATTTGTTCCCTGTGGCTCAGAAGGTCGTTCCTACTTTTGACCTCTCAGTACGCAGCTTAGGAGCTTGGGAATTTTGCTGAAACTTGCCTGAAAAATAACAAAAATCAGGATGTAGTTCTCCACTGAATGGCAATGGCAGAAGAGTCAGCAGCTCGGCCATGCTCCCTGCCAGCAGGCATCTCTGGAGGCTGGCGAGGGGAGGGAGAAACTTCAGTCTGCTGTTCCCCAGAGGATTTCCTGTCCCCAGGAAACAATGCTAAACAATGTTACTGATTTAATGACGTCAGCGGCTCCTTTCAGCCCGTGAGCAGGGCAGGCTAGCTCTGAAAAGGCTGCTACCTCCAAGGAGACAGCTTCCTTCCCCTGGCTCCGTGTGGCTGTCCAATACCACCCCCTTCTCCCCCACCAGCACACTCCCTCCTCGAGGCACCCTGGAAATGTGAGGACTAGGGATGGGCAGGAGCCAGTTTTCAAATGTTAAGAATTTGGCAATTTCATTTCCTAATGTTTTAAATACCAAAGGGATTTAGAACACAACGAGGACCAACTGGCTCTGGAATTTCAGGTGTTTTTGTTTTAAGGCTGCGTTTGTGGAAATGAATGTCAAAAGCCCATGCAAAACAAAACCCACCCCTGACCTACGACATCACATACAGCTAAGCAAGCAAGCGGACTTCCAGAAGGACCACCAGACGGTCTCAGAATCAAACCTGATCAATTTCAAATCTAAAAATGACACTAAACCCCTGTGGGTACTCCAGATCTGATGACATGCCAAATTCGTTCGGCACCTGACACTGGGGAGATATTCAGTAAAAACTTTAAAAATAGATTCTCCCTCTCCAGCCATTAAGGGGATGATATTTGCAGCTGAACAGATAAGAAATTGGGGGCACTGGTGAGAGCTTAAAAAAAAATCTCTGGAGTTAAAAAAAAAAGTTTTTCTATGATGAAAACTATTGCTCTTTGCATGGAGCTGCCCAAGATTAGCCTAGAGCTATTTAACGCACTGGAATCTCTGAATATGAGTTCTGTAATAAAAAAGGTGACAAGTCTTCGAGGCAGGCCCCATAAAGGCCCTTTCCAGAATCTGCATTAACTGTCACATTCAACACGATTAAAGCACTGCTTTCTGTGTGAACATTCAAGACAGTGAATGATCTGCAAGCCAGTGTGAGACAGTATGGCATGTAACAATCTTTCTTCTGGGGACAGTAAAAAAGATGAATTTAAAAAATCATTTTTTAATTGATGTCAGTAAAAAAGATGAATTAAAAAAATCATTTCTCCCTCTTTCAAACATTTTCTTGATTTAAAAAAGTCACCACTAGCACTCTCTGGTGTTGATGACTTCTGGATCCATCTGTGTTAGCCTAGACCTCTCTTAGGCTTACAAAAGGTCCATGTTCTCTCCAAGGCCCCTGGCTCCCCACTGGCTGGTTCCAAGTCACTCTCTGGCCCCTCCCCCAGATTCCTGCCATACACTGGCCTAGATGCAGGCAAGAATGGGCTTTCTCTGCAACCCTGCTTTTTCCTGTACATCTCAGCGCCCTTAGTCAGGCTGTCACGTGGACTGATGCTGGTGCCAGAGTGTAACAAGGATTGACCCAGCCTGCTGGCTCCCTGTGAGCTCACAAAGAAGGTGGACAATGAGACAGGACAGGTGACAAGGGTATATGCTCAGTGTATCATTAAGTTAAATAATTTAAATCATTTGGGGGAGGATCCAAGATGGCCGAATAGGAACAGCTCCGGAGTGCAGTTTCTAGCAAGAACAACGCACAGGGTGAGTGCCCACTGCATTTCCAAACAAATTTTCACTGCCCACAGAGCAGGAGATTCCCAGGCCGAAAAGCACCACAAGTTTTCAGTATGGTGGTTTCAGCTGGTGCCAGGTTGGTGCACAGAAACTCACACAAATCTGAGCGGCTGTTTCAATTGGTGCCTGGAACGCCTGGGAGACAGAGCCGCCCATTCAACTGAAAGGGAGGGGGCTGAGACAGGGAGCCAGGCGATCTGGCTCAGCGGGTACCACCCCCACAAAACAAGCAATCTGAAATGCTCTGGATGGAGAGTTTCGCAGCAAGTGCAGCTGGACCCAGGACGGTCCAGCTCAGTGGGGGTAAGGGCGACCACAACTACTGAGGCAGTCCGCCACTACCAAGGCAGTTCACACAGCAGCTGGGCAGAGCCTGCAGCAGCTCAGCAACACCTCTGCTGGCAGACTGTGACTAGACTACTCCGAGCGGGGCAGGGTATCTATGAAAAAAGGCAGCAGCACAACAGGAACTTATAAATAAAGCTGACCTTCCTAGGACAGAGCACCTGGGAAAAGAGGCAGTTATGAGTTCTGCTGCAGCAGACTTAAAAGTACCCGCCCAGCAGCTCTGCATGGAACAATGGCACTCCTGGCACAGAACTTCAGCTCCTATAAGGAACAGACTGTCTCCTCAAGCAGCTCCCTGACCCCCATATACCCAAAGAGACACCTCATAAAGGAGAGCTCAGGCTGACATCTGGCAGGTACCCTTCTGGGATGAAGATAACAGAAGAGAAACCAGCAGCAACCCTTACTGTTCTGCAGCCCTCGTGGGTGATCCCCAGGCAAGCAAGGTCTGGAGTGGGCTTCCAGCAGTACTTCAGCAGAGGGGCCTGACTGTTAGAAGGAAAATTAAGAAAAAGAAAGAAATAACTTCATCATCAACAAAAAAGGATGTCCACTTAGAGATCCCATCCAAAAGACATCAACTACAAAGACCACAGGTAGGTAAAACCACTAAGATGGGAAGAAACCAGCACAAAAAGGATGAAAACACCAAAACCCAGAACGTCTCTCCTCCTCCAAAGGATCACAATTCATCACCAGCTAGGGATCAAAGATGGATGGAGAATGAATCTGATGAATTGACAGAAACAGGCTTCAGAAAGTGGGTAATAACTTCTCAGAGCTAAAAGAATATGTGCTAACCCAATGCAAAGAAACTAAGAACCTAGAAAAAAGGTTAGATGAGATGCTAACTAGAATAAACAGCTTAGAGAAGAATATAAATGACTTGATAGAGCTGAAAAACACAGAACAAGAACTTCACGAAGCATAAACAAGTTTCAATAGCCGAATCGACCAAGCAGAATAAAGGATATCAGAGATTGAAGATCAACTCAAATAAAATGAGAAGGCAAGAATAGAGAAAAAAGAGTGAAAAGAAATGAACAAAGCCTCCAAGAAATATGGGATTATGTGAAAAGACCCAATCTATGTTTGATAGGTGTACCTGAATGTGACAGAGAGAATGAATTCAAGCTATAAAACATTCTTCAGGATATTATCTAGGAGAACTTCCCCAACCTAGCAAGCCAGGCCACCATTCAAGTCCAGGAAATACAGAGAACACCACAAAGATATTCCTCAAGAAGAGCAACCCCAAGCACATAATCGTCAGATTCACCAGGGTTGAAATGAAGGAAAAAATGCTAAGGGCAGCCAGAGAGAAAGGTCCGGCTACCCACAAAGGGAAGCCCATCAGACTCACAGCAGATCTCTCTGCAGAAACCCTATAAGGCAGAAAAGAGTGGGGGCCAATATTCAACATCCTTAAAAAAAGAACTTTCAACCTAGAATTTCATATCCAGCCAAACTAAGCTTCATAAGCCAAGGAGAAAGAAAATCCTTTATGGACAAGCAATTGCTCAGAGATTTCATCACCACCACACCTGCCTTACAAGAGCTCCTGAAAGAAGCACTAAACAAGAAAAAGAACAATCAGTACCAGCCACTCCAAAAACGTACCAAATGGTAAAGAACATTGACAGAATGAAGAAAATGCATCAACTAACAGGCAAAACATCCAGCTAGCATCAAAATGGCAAGATCAAATTCACACATAACAATATTAACCTTAAATGTAAATGGACTAAATGCCCCAATCAAAAGACACAGATAGGCAAATTGGATAAAAAGCCAAAACCCATCGGTGTGCTGTAGTCAGGAAACTCAGCTCATGTGCAAGGACACACATAGGCTCAAAATAAAGAGATGGAGGAAGATTTATCAAGCAAATGGAGAGCAAAAAACAGCAGGAGTTGCAATCCTAGTCTCTGATAAAAGGGACTTTAAAGCAACAAAGATCAAAAGAGACAAAGAAGGGCATTACATAATGGTAAAAGGATCAATGTATCAAAAAGAGCTAACAATCCTAAATATATACCCACCCAATACAGGAGCACATAGGTACATAAAGCAAGTTCTTAATGACCTACAAAGAGACTTAGACTTCCATACAATAATAATGGGAGACTTTAACACTCCACTG